>APFE030983573.1:0-10315 GCA_000404065.3 Pinus taeda
TGAATAAGTTCAAGTTTTCTATGTGCTCTAGAATGTGAATCATGAAAATAATGTTTGCAATGCTTTCAAGAATGTAAGCATCACATTGCTTAAGTTTCCTAGGAATTGTGGGCAAACCAGTAACACCATTTTTCTTCAACAAGCGGAGGTTTTCATAGTTCAGGTGTCCAAATCTAGCATGCCATAATAAACTTGATTGAAATGTACCTTCTTCATAATGAGAATTGTATGATAAATTTTGTGCAAAAGCAGAGGTACCCTATAGCTTGAGAAGCCTTTCTTCTTCTATCCCTATCATGACAAGTGAGTGGTTTGATGGTTTTCTCACCTCAAGCTTTCCATCAAACATATGAATGGAGTGTCCTTGTTGGTGGCCGTGGACCAAGGACAACAAGTTTCTCCTCAGTTTTGGGAGATAAAAAAACATGATGTAGAAGAAAGTATGGAAGACCAGGAAATTTAAGCCTGATTGTACCAAGCCCAGATGGCTTGAGTTTTGATTTGTCTGCAAAGTATACTTCTCCATGAACATTGTCAGTAAATTCTTCAAAAAAACTGTTCTAAAATTCATGTGGCAAGTTGCTCCTAAATCAAGCAACTAATCATTTTTCCAAGAAGCAAGTGAAGCATTAAATAAGTCTTCATTTACTCCAATATTATAGTGTGTCGCAACATAGTGAGTGGATTCAGGTGCTATACCTTTCTCTTTGTCATTAGTTTTACCTTTGGGTTGGTTCCGTTCATGCTCAATTATGTCCCAAGGCAACTTGCATGTGGATGCATCATGTAATCCATCTCTTTTGCAGCGTATGCAGTGCAAATCTGACTTTTCTCCTTAAGAGTGTTTACCCCCCCTACCTCTGAAATTTCTTCCTCTTCCTCTTCGACCACCTCTTCCTCTCGAAGAATTTTGAGCAATATTCTTCTCTCTATGTGCAAGACACACAACCTCTTCAAAGGACTGTGGAGTTGTCTTCTTCCTAAAAGCTCTCTCTTTCAACAATTTTTTTCACAAAGAAGTCAAAGGTAATAACTTTGAGGTTTCCATTTGCTTGCAATGACTCAAGATAATTTGAGTAAGTGGAATAAAGTGCCTTGAGAAAATCTATCAGAGGAATGTCCAGTTCAACATTAGTGACTTTGATATCATGCGTAATAGATTTTACTTCTGATGCAAGAGTAAGAGGATCATTATTTTGTAATCCAAGGGTGAACAATTTAATCATGAGTTGAACAACTTCAAGTACAGAGTGTGAGTCATAGAGTTCCTTCAATTTTTGTAAGGCTTTGAAAGCATTTGAAAATGGCGAAATAAGGTGACTCGCCTCTTCATTTACTGATGTTGCAATCAATGCATATACCTTGTTGTTCTTATTTTCCCAAATGGTGAATTCCTTATCTGAGGTAGGTTGTTCTGGCTCTTTTTCTCTGTTACAAACACATACTTCTTTCCACAACTCATTAAAAGTGAGAGTGTATTGCATTTTCCGAGACCACTCGGGATAGTTCTCCTTCCCATTGAGAACCACTCCCACAATAGATATCAATGAGTGAATTTTAAAAATATGTACTGTGTAGAAAAAATCGCTCTTCTACTATGTACGAAAATGAGGCAGTAGTCTGTAATTTGACTATTGGTTAACTTTGTAAGCTCATCAGCAAAGTTGCATCTTTACACAATTCGTGGACTTGTGGGTTATGGGCCCTCAATATTTTATTAATTTATTTATCACAGCCAGAATGAACACGATTTCTTTAACTTTTATGACCGGAACCCAAATAAATTTAATCTCCTTTATGATCATTTTGCATCCACCAAAAATGTTAACCTATACGCATGTTGTGATGTGATTATCATCCGATCAATAAACTAATGAATGGTTGTGATGGCCAGAACTCAACAAGGTTTTAAACCCATTCTATAAAACCTTATTGCATCCGAAATTTAAATTAACTCACATGCATTTTCCGACGGGATATGTGTCTGATTACCCATTAAATAGAAGGTCCAATCACTCTGAACCTTAAACCCTTTTTAACGATTTTATCGGATCCCCTAGATGAGGTAACTTGCTTGCAAATTCCCAAGCGATCACGTTGGATCTTCTTAAATCCGGTTTTGTACGTTAATTTTCCCCCGAGGGTCCCGCTTATCTAACCAATCACCATCGGTGCCTCGTTCACTTCTCCTTTTATCAAGCGCTTCAATCTGCGTCATTGATCTCATTCTCTAGATCCAATGAATATCATGTCGTCTTCTCACCAACTAACCCAGACAATCTCTATCGTCAATGTGACCTGTTCAATTGAGCAGTTGTCACGCAATCTCACGTGAAATCTTTCATGACCGATATCAGGTCAAGAGAACACGAGAAGAGTGTTTTTCCTGTGCTATGTGTTGCCCGCTATGGTTAATCACGTGAATTTTAGGAATACAGTTTACAGCCTTTAGGGAACGCGAGATACCGCTTCCCACTTATCAATACCACCCACGTGCTTAATTCATACTTTTAGTAAAGGCGCTTAAGCAAAGGTTTAGCGCTAAAACTCAGTATTAATGTTCAACACTAATTGACTGTGATTTATAAATAAAAAGTATGAACAGAGAAAAATACCTTTCATAACCAGTTAAACATCTGCAGCAGTTTCCAAAGAGGGGTAGCAGTTGCGAGAGAAGGGAAAACCTGCAAAAGGTCAGTTCTGCAAAATAGGAAGAACATAGGCAGAAGGGAGTTACAAAGTAGAGAGGGAAGCCAAAAATGATGTTGGCTCTAATACCATGTCAGATGAGGAGGTAAATACTCAAATGTAATCATATTATTCATTCAGGTTGTTCATTATTATATACAAGAGGGAGTGATTGTTCAGTTCATCTCCTGATGACTCTCCATTTTCTCTATTATTTATTTACACTGATTACAGTTTTTCACTCAATCCCTATGATTAGGTGTCAACAAATAGCTCGAGGAATTGCATGGAGAAATAAGGAGGAGCATTGTGTTTAAAAGGAGGAGAGATAGGACAGCGCAAACCCAATATTTCCTCTGCACTGAGCAGACATATTCTCCACCAAATCCCATAAATTGTGCAGTGATAAGGTAAGAGTAAGATCTCAGGGTCTTCTCAACACTTAAAAGATTTCTAAGATTGTGTTATTCTCTCGAAAAGGGTCCAACTTAAGCTCTTGTTTAAATTTATCATACTATCAGAGAAATGCAACTTGAGTCCTAGATTAGCAATCCTTTGTCACCCTAAAAAGACTCTGCCCCCTGTAGACCAATGATTTTTCGAATTGCTGGAAACAGAGAGTTTAACTAGGATTGTATGTTTACACATGAGCAAACAAACCTTAACAAGATAATCTCAACATGGTTTCGACAGTCATTTGCAACTCATGTATCGTTCCAAAAATGATTTCCTCATACATTTTTAAACACAGTGTGCCAAATTTTGCACATAAAAAATACAGTGAACATCCTTTTGTATACAAAGTGAGCAATTTTGTATGAATTTTGCAAACAAAGAAGGTTTTTCATCGATTTTAATGGGAAATTTTGCAAACAAAGAGGATTTTTAAACACAATTTTGCAAACAGTGAGAGATTTTGCAATGGATATATTTTCACATGGTTTTTCACACAGTGAGAGTTTTTTCATCCAATTTTACAAACAAAGGAAAATTTTTTTTTTTAATACCACTTGTAGTTGGAGACATAGAAATTGAAAACCTAAAGGAAAAAGAAGTACTATCATTCTTTTCTTTTTCAAAGCTACAGAGGTCTGGTAAGTACATTCACCACTCAGAATAGTTATCCTTCTTCATCATGATGAACACTTTCAAGTGTATTTGTCAACCGCTTTGGGGAACCTTTCTAAGATGGTCCAGGCTACTCTGTTGATTGAGTTGGGAGTGAATCAAGATTGAGTCTCCCAATCCTATTAATCACATCAGTCAAAGTATCATCCATTGTTGGAGTTTCATGTGGGGGAGAGAGTGCTTCAGAAGAAGATTCCACAGGTTGATCTAGTATAGGAATCCCCCCTTCAAGATGTGGAATCTGATTACTAAATTCTTGAAATTATTTTGCATTTGAAAATCTATCTAAGCAATCAAGTTTCCGCTCAACAACATTGTCAATTTTGGATGATTCAAGAAAGATTACATCTCTAGATACAACAAAATTTTTATTGACTTCATCATAGAGACGGTATGCTTTGGAGGTGTTTGAATACACCGGGAAGATACACTTATGAATTCTTGCACCAAGTTTGTTTCTATGTACCTTTCGTATCAAGGCATAACATCTGGAACCAAAGACCCTAAGATGCTTTACCAAAGGAATGTGCCCATACCACATTTCAGAAGGAGTCTTGTTTCTAATAGCATTAGATGGGCATCTATTCTTTACATATACAACACATAGAATTGCATCAGCCCAAAACATCATTTTTACTTTTTTGAAAAACGTTATGGAGTGCACCATATTTAAGATTGTCCTATTCATTCTTTTAGCTACTCCATTCTGTAGGGGATTATAAGGCTCAATTATTTGATGTTTGATCCCATGCTGGCGAAGATAGTTTTCAAATTCATTTGAAGTGTATTCTTTTCCATTATCAGTGTGAATAGAGCCAATATGATATTGTGCATCATTTTCAATCCATGTAAGAAAGTTCTTGAATGTTTAAAAAGCATTAGATTTGTTCTTCAATAAATAAACCCAACACATTCTGGTGTAGTCATCAATAAATTTCATCATATATTTATTTCCATTCGCAGAAGGAACAGGCATTGGACCACATAAATCTGAATGAATGAGTTCAAGTTTTCTATATGCTCTGGAATGTGAATCATGAAAAAAATGTTTGCAATGCTTTCGTAGAATGAAAGCATCACATTTCTTAAGTTTCCTAGGAATTGTAGGCAAACCAGTAACACCATTTTTCTTCAGCAATCGGAGGTTGTCATAGTTCAAGTGTCCAAATCTAGCATGACATGATAAACTTGATCGAAATGTACCTTCTTCATAATGAGAATTGTATGAGAAATTTTGTGCATGAGCAAAGGTACCCTGCAACTTGAGAAGCCTTTCTTCTTCTATCCCCATCATGACAAGTGAGTGGTTTGATGCTTTTATCACCTCAAGCTTTCCATCAAACATATGAATGGAGTGTCCTTGCTGGCGGCTATGGGCCAAGGACAACATGTTTCTTCTCAGTTGTAGAAGATATAAAACATGATGTAGAAGAAAGTATGGAAGACCAGGAAATTTAAGCCTGATTGTACCAAACCCTGATCACTTGACTTTTGATTTGCCTACAAAGTATACTTCTCCATCAACATTGTCAGTAAATTCTTCAAAAAATATGTTCTAAAAGTCATGTGGCAAGTTTCTCCTGTATCAAGTAACCAATCATTTTTCCAAGAAGCAAGTGAAGCATTAAATAAGTCTTCATTTACTCCAATATTATAATGTGCCACAACATAATGAGCGGATTCAAGTGCTATACCTTTCCCTTTGTCATTAGTTTTACCTTTGGATTGGTTTCATTCATGCTCAATTCTGTCCCAAGGTAACTTGCATGTGGATGCATCATGTGATCCATCTCTTTTGTAGTGTATGCAGTGCAAATCTGACTTTTCTCCTTAAGAGTGTTTGCCCTTCCTACCTCTAAAATTTATTCCTCTTCCTATTCGACCAACTCTTCCTCTCGAAGAATTTTGAGCAATATTCTTCTCTCTATGTGCAAGGCACACAACCTCTTCAGAGGAGTGAGGAGTTGTCTTCTTCCTAAAATCTTTCTCTCTTTCAACAATTTTTTTCACAAGGGAGTCAAAGGTAATATCTTTGAGGTTTCCATTTTATTGCAATGACTCAAGATAATTTGAGTAAGTGGGATAAAGTGCCTTGAGAAAAGCTATCAGAGGAATGTCCAGTTCAAAATTAGTGACTTTGATATCATGCATAATAGATTTTACTTCTGATGCAAGAGCAAGAGGATCATTATTTTGTAATTCAAGGGTGAACAATTTAACCACGAGTTGAACAACTTCAAGTGCAGAGTGTGAGCCATAGAGTTCCTTCAATTTTTGTAAGGCTTCGAAAGCATTTGAAAATATGGCGGCTCACCTCTTCATTTATTGATGTTGCAATCAATGCATATTCCTTGTTGTTCTTATTTTCCCAAATGGCGAATTCCTTGTCTGAGGTAGGTTGTTTTGGCTCTTTGTCTCTATTTCCAACACACACTCCTTTCCACAACTCATTAAAAATGAGAGTGTATTGTATTTTCTAAGACCATTTAGGATAGTTCTCCTTCCCATTGAGAACCACTCCCACAACAGATATCAATGAGTGCATTTTAAAAATATGTACTGTGTAAAAAAAATCGATCTTCTGTTGTGTATGAAAATGAGGCGGTAGTCTGTATTTCGACTATTGGTTAACTTTGTAACCTCATCAGCAAAGTTGCATATTTACACAATCTGCAGACCTGTGGGTTATGGGCCCTCAAAATTTTATTAATTTATTTTTCACAGCCGAAATGAACATGATTTATTTAACGTTTATGACCAGAACCCAAATAAATTTAATCTCCTTTATGATCATTTCACATTCGCTAGAAATGTTAACCTATATGCATGTTGTGATGTGATTATCGTCCAATCAATCAACTAATGAAAAATCATGATGGCCAGAACTCAACGAGGTTTTAATCCCATTGTATAAAACCGTATCGCGTTCAAAATTTAAATTAACTCACATGCATTTTCCAACGAAATATGTGTCTGATTACCCATTAAATAGAAGTTCCAATCACTCTGAACCTTAAACTATTTTTAATGATTTTATTAAATCCCGTAGTCGAGGTAACTTTCTTGCAAGTTCTGGTGCAATCACTGTGGATCTTCTTAAATCCGGTTCTGTACGTGGATTTTCCCCTTGAAGGTCCCACTTATCTAACCAATCACCGTCGATGCCTCGTTCACTTCTCCTTTTATCAAGTGCTTCAATCAACATCGTTGATCTCATTCTCCAGATCCAACGAATATCACGTCATCTGCTCACCAACTAACCCGGACAATCTCCACTGTCAATTTGACCCGTTCAATCGAGTGGTTGTTGTGCAATCTCGCGTGAAATCTTGCACGACCAATATCAGGTTGAGAGCGCATGAGAAGAGTGGTTTTCCTGTGCTACGTGTTGCCCACTAAGGTTAATCGCGTGAATTTTAGGAATACAATTTACAGCCTTTAGGGCACGCGAGATACCGCTTCCCACTTATCAATACCACCAATGTGCTTAATTCATACTTTTAATAAAGGCGCTTAAGGAAAGGTTTAGCGCTAAAACTCAGTATTAACGCTCAACACTAATTGACTATGATATATAGATAAAATGTATGAAAAGAGAAAAATAACCTCTCATAACCAGTCGAATGTCTACAATAGTTAACAGAGAGGGGCAGCAGTCGCGAGAGAGGGGAAAACCTGCAAAAGGTCAGTTCTGCAAAATAGGTAGAAAATAGGCAAAATGGAGTTACAAAGTAGAGAGGGAAGCCAAAAATGGTGTTGGCTCTAATACCATGTCATACCAAGAGATAACTCCTCAAATGTAATCGTATCATTCATTCAGGTTGTTCATTATTATATACAAGAGGGAGTGACTGTTCAGTTCATCTCCCGATGACTCCCCATTTTCTCTATTATTTATTTACACTAATTACAGTTTTTCACTCAATTCCTATGATTAGGTGTCAACAGATAGCTCGAGGAATTGCATGGAGAAATAAGGAGGAGCATTGTGTTTAAAAGGAGGAGAGATAGGACAACGCAAAACCAAGATTTCCTCTACCTTGAGAAGACATATTCTCCATCAAATCCCATAAATTGTGCAGTGATCAGGTAAGAATAGATCTCGGGGTCTTCACAACAGTTAAAAGATTTCTAAGATGGTGTTATTCTCTCGAAAATGGTCCAACTTAAGCTCTTGTTTAAATGTATCATACTATGAGAGAAACACAACTTGAGTCCTAAATTAGCAATGCTCTGTCACCCTGAAAATACTTTGCCACCTGTAGGTCAAGGATTTTTCGAATTGTTGGAAACAGAGAGTTTAACTAGGATTGTATGTTTACACATGAGCAAACAAACCTTAACAAGATAATCTCTACAAGGCTTTGACAGTCATTTGCAACTCATGTATCGTTCCAAAAATTATTTCCTCATACATTTTTAAACACAGTTTGCCAAATTTTGCACATAAAAAATACAGTGAACATCCTTTTGTATACACAGTGAGCAATTTTGTATGAATTTTGCAAACAGAGAAGGTTTTTCATCGATTTTTATGGGAAATTTTGCAAACAAAGAGGATTTTTAAACACAATTTTGCAAACAGTGAGAGATTTTTGCAGTGGAGTTATTTTCACATGGTTTTTCACACAGTGAGAGTTTTTCATCCAGTTTTACAAACAAATGATTTTTAAAAATTTTTTTAATACCACTTGTTGTTGGAGACATAGAAATTAAAAACCTAAAGGCAAAAGAAGTAATATCATTATTTTCTTTTTCAAAGTTACAGAGGTCTAGTAAGTACATTCACCACTCAGGATAGTTCTCCTTCCTCATCATGATGAACACTTTCAAGTGTCTTTGTCAACCACTTTGGGAGACCTTTCTAAGATGGTCCAGGCTACTCCGTTGATTGAGTTGGGACTGAATCAAGATTGAGTCTCCCAATTCTTTCAATCACATAAGTCAAAGTAACATCCATTGTTGGAGTTTCATGCAAGGGAGAGAGTGCTTCGGAAGAAGATTCAATAGGTTGATCTAGTATAGGAATCCCCCCTTCAATATGTGGAATCTGATTATCAAATTCTTGAAATGGTTTTGCATTTGCGAATCTATCCAAGGGATCAAGTTGCCGCTCAACAACATTGTCAATTTTAGATGATTCAAGAAAGATTACATATCTAGATACAACAAACTTTTTATTGACTTCATCATAGAGACGGTATGCTTTGGAGGTGTTTGAATACCCAACGAAGATACACTTACGAATTCTTGCACCAAGTTTGTTTCTATGTACCTTTGGTATCAAGGCATAACATGTGGAACCAAAGACCCTGAGATGCTTTACCAAAGGAATGTGCCCATACCACATTTCATAAGGAGTCTTATTTCTAATAGCATTAGATGGACATTTATTCTTTACATATACAACACATAGAACTGCATCAGCCCAAAACATCATTTTTACATTTTTGAAAAACATCATGGAATGCACCATAATTAAGATTGTCCTATTCATTCTTTCAGCTACTCCGTTCTGTTGGGGATTATAAAGCACAGTTATTTGATGTTTGATCCCATGTTGGCGAAGATACTTTTCAAATTCGTTTGAAGTGTATTGTTTTCCATTATCAATGCGAATAGAGCCAATATGAGATTGTGCATCATTTTCAATCCATGTAAGAAAGTTCTTGAATGTTTAGAAAGCATTAGATTTGTTCTTCAATAAATAAACCCAACACATTCTGGTGTAGTCATCAATAAATTTCATCATATATTTATTTCCATTTGCAGAAGGAATAGATATTGGACCACATAAATCTGAATGAATGAGTTCAAGTTTTCTATGTGCTCTGGAATGTGAATCATGAAAAGAATGTTTGCAATGCTTTCGTAGAATGCAAGAATCACATTGCTTAAGTTTCCTAGGAATTGTAGGCAAACCAGTACCACCATTTTTCTTCAACAAGTGGAGGTTGTCATAGTTCAAATGTCCAAATCTAGCATGCCATAATAAACTTGATCGAAATGTACCTTCTATTAGCGCTTGAAATTTCACCTCAGGCTGAAAAAGGCAAACCTCAAGGCAACATCAAACCATTTAGCCTCGTAGCTAGCCCTACGGGGCAGGAGAAGGCTCTCTCTGGTCAATCTCAGTAAAATATTCAATGGATGAGATGACCAATAGGGTAACACTGATTTTAGGCTAGTAAACTGATCAAAAGGGTGATTTGGGGTTTTTAGGATTTTTGGTGGCAAATTGAGGGGATGGCAATTTTGGGTGCGGGGATTAGACACAGCTTCTGCAGGGGGTTCTTTGGGGCGAGGTAGGAGACAGTATTGATGCCTTTAATTGAGGTGGATGATTAGGAATGACAGGTGAGGAGTTAAGGAGAGCAAACAATAACTTTGAATTCTCCTTAAACAGTAGAAAACATTGAAATTAAACAAACTTAAAAGCAGAGCATGACAGTCATGAATTCTTACTTTAACACTTCGTTTGCATAATGTACAGAAGGAA
>APFE030983575.1:0-33981 GCA_000404065.3 Pinus taeda
TATGTTATGAAGGTCTCTATCAAGCAACTAGTTCCTGGCATGATATAGAAAATGCAACATGTCTGTCCTGATTGTAGTGGTTAGTGTAAAAAGAACAAAGTGTTCAAGACAAGAAAGTACTAGAGGTACACGTCAAGAAGGGATTGCACTAGGAAGTTGGAACTCGAACGTGTACTAGTGAAAATACTCCTTGTATTGGAGGTAGTTAAGAATGAACCTAGTGGAGATAGTCCATATAATTAAAAGGAAAATGATGTTTCCTTCTTAAAATGTATTTTATTCATTGCACACAAACTCTGAATTCAGATGCCAGCCTTTATACACAAGTTTCATCTCAAGGCGGCGTCAATCAATTGAATTGAAAGTGGAAGATATAGTTAAAATGAGAAGGACGATTCATTTTCATCTTGGCTGACACATGTTCATCACAAAGACATTTAGATGCCAACCCTTATTAGTCCCTGCCCTCAGGCATGGACTATAGTAATCGATCACAATGGAGATAACATTATTTGAGTTGTTGTTGTTGTTGTTGTTGTTTTTTTTTTTTTTTTTTTTTTTTTTCGGATTTATTAGCGATAAACAAATTTCTTAGAAACATATTAATACATCGTGTTATTTGGCCTCTTCTCGAGGACTGAAGCTGATCGAAGTTGGACCGAAGCTAAAACAATAGGTTATCTTTGTTTGTGTGATATTTTGAAACTTGTAAATCCTACCACCTAAACTAATGTTAGTATTATGTGAGGAAATTAAATGTTAACTCAAACGCTCAGGAACACGCTGGTATATATGAACATATAAGCATCCACAGGTTCCTGGCTACCCGCTACACCTGGCTACCCACATGGCTACTTCACCGCACATCTATATTGCATGTGAGCATGTGAGCGTTGCTGCTTCTGCTGCCTTCAAATCCAGATAGGAGGGCTTCAAGAATACTAACAACACGGCTAGCAACAACAGTGTGCACCAACAGCATAAGTCACAGAGAAAGCACCACCACCAGCAGCACAAGTCGCAGAGAAAGCACCACCACCTAAGTAATCACCAGCAACACACCCTTGGGTGACTTTTCTGCCTATTGACTGACTCCCCTGCATTGAAGTTGATTAGCTTTATGCTTAGCTACATTTTCTCTTCTCGATAGCCAGATAGTGAAGAAAGAAGGGCGGTCTCCATCCTTTTTCCTCATCAGTAAATAAGTGCCGAGAGCTTGCTTGCTATTCAGCTACAGAGATTCGTTCCTCAGAAAATAAAGAGTCTCCATTATCTATGAAATTCTATTATTAGCTTATTCAAAGGTCATTCTCCCTTCTCAAGGAAGTGAGCCACTCATCTGAGCCAGCGGATTCTAATTCTGTTGTGCCGGTGCGCAAGCACGCTTAGACTGCGATGTGAAATCTTCGGTCTTCCTATCATTGAGTTTTCGTGCTAGACAGATATTGAGGTGGCTTGCTTACAGGATTGTCTGACTGGCTTGCTTATTGACTTGCCTATAGAGAGTTGGTTGGTTAGCTAATTTGCTTGCTTGCTTGACTATTGAAAAGGTCAAGTGGACATGCTTTTTGGACTAACTATTGAGTTTAGTTGGCTTGTTAGCTATTTGACAGGCCTGACTGCCTTGAGTGTAGCGAAGCAAGGAAAGGGAGTGCTCTCCCTCACCCAAGGGTGGGTTAGCATTCAAACCCTCTCTTTTGATCCCCTTACTTCTTTCTTCTGTCTGATCTAAGCGGATCTAAGCTCGATAGCTAGCAATTCCCGGTCGCTAACCACATTGCAGGCCAGGAACCGGATAACCGTAGAGGGATGAGCTAGAGAATTATGTCACGCATTCCAAGCAAGAGGGTCGCCCAACTAGTAAAGGAAATTAAAGAACAGGATGCCTGCAGAACAAAAGGTGAGATGCCTTTGGGGGGAATCAATATAGGGAGGCCGGAAGGCTCCCCCTTGGCCGTAAGCCCCTTATATATTTATATTTTGGCTCAGGATACTCGAGTGCTTGTATCAGGTTCCGGAGCCCTATCTATCCATATAAGTAAAGCTAGGCTCAGATCCTTACCCAACACTTACCACCACTACCACCACAACTATACCACTTCTTATTTGGCCTTTACCCGTCAAACTATGAAAGAAAGAGGGGAAGTGAGCTCCTTCCTTGTGCAGGCAGGCGATGCTTGGCCAGATAGCGAAGTTGCATGCATTCATTTACTTACTTACGTTATGATTCCCTAACAGAAGCTCCTTCTTTTGCTCTGGTCTATGTCCTGATGAATCAATCTCTCATACCCACATCTTGGCTTCGAACAGGAATCCACTTACCACTTCTAGGAACCTGCCTTCTGGAGCCTGTAGTGTAGTGGGCGGGATTATAACTGGAGAACCGTGAGCCTCATGTCCTTCCACATCTCAGATAGCAGGGTATAGTGATGGTGCCCACCGACCTGACCTACATAAGGCACTGAAGGTGTGAAGTGGAGCGTGAAAGAGGAAGGACTAGAGCGTCAGCCTTAGGGATGTAAGGAAAGCCTTCGCTCGCTCAATAGATTCTGCAGGCGTCTTTCAAACGAATGGAGGCAGAAACCAAGCTTGCTCTATGCAGCAGGAACGCACAGGCACTGCCATGACCTTGCAAGCCTCCAATTCCTTCAACAACTTCTACAAGGAAAGCTAAGAAAAGAGCATTGAAGTCACTAGCATGGACAGATATTTGAACGGCCTCATCTAGCTAGAGGTGGACAGAATGAGTCAAGCAACCAGATACTTCATTTCGATTAAATGAATTTGAAAGATGGTTTACATGATAGTTTTAAGTGAGCTTTGATCTTACAACGAATGTAAGGTGACAGTTGATATTCATGCGGTAGCATGAAGTCCAGCTGCAGCTACTTTTATATTTTTATATATTCTAATTGTTATATTATTTTATTTAATAATTTTTTATATAACTTTTATTTATTAGTTTTTTCTTTTTATTACCACTTGGTAGCCTATTTATTACCACGTCCAATATTGTTATCTTATTTATTTTTGGAATACATATTTATGCAAAACCCGGAATCGAGCTCAGCATCGAAGTCAGCGTTTACAAATTGAACAATTTTATCTGTTTTTGTCCTAATTACAACAAAATACCCATTTTTTTTTTAGGTTCGAATACACTATTAAAGTAGAATAAGCAGAAAATGGGGAAAAATAGGTTTGAGAATGCAAGGGCTTGATTGGGCTTGAATGGACTTCTGGTGGCTCTGATTTGTCTGTGCTTATCTGGAATTTGAGAATTTTGTTGCGCTCAGGGGCTAGAGGAAACCTTCTGCCTTGCAGCGCAAGCACCTCTTCAAGGATCGTGTAATAATATATTTATGTACAATATGAAATTTTCAATTCTATTATTCCCAGTCCTTGCATTACCCACCAAATTCCTACCTAGATTTGGTGGGTGTCGAGCCTGTAATTGTCGGAGGGGGTTATCGGCTAGCGTGATTCGAACCCTATACATGTCTGTCCTCTGGATTTTTTTTTAATACGTTTTTAACTCCGCAATTTTTGATTTCTTTGTTCGAGTTTTATACGTGTATATAACGGTTTTGTTTTTATTTGTTTAGTTACTTTGCTTTTTCTTCTTTTAATTTGTTAGAATGCTTGGTCTTTTGGTTCCCAGTTAGGGTTTTGGGTTATAGGCACTCTTTTGAAATCGGCTTTAATTAGATCTGGATGTTAGCTTTATTATATGCATATCTCCTGAAGTTTTTAAGAATTTCTCCAGCTTAATATTTCTTTGTTTTTTCAAATTGCCGTTTTTCTCTGGTGATGCCTTTAGTTTCATTTTATGCGTTAGCTCTATAGCTTATAGGAGATGCTTTGGCACTCCTATGGCACTACAGGAATGTATCTCTTCCATCAAATTCTTCCAAAACTTGCATATGGACTAATTTGCTAATTGGCCACGTCATCAGGCAACATGTTCTTTGTAGCGATTTAACCTCTAGCTCTCTGAGAAGGTTACCTACTTGATTTATCACTTGATACATATTCAATTTGATATTTGTTATATGGTTCCCTATTTTTGTGATCAGGTAACATTACCCTTCGGAATTTTGTTTCCTGCTATCTGCATCCATTGTGTATTTAATAGATTGTGAGTTCTTCATTGGATTTCAAACCTAGCTAGACTGCCCAACCATATTCTGAATGTGTTTCTTGACTAATTGTTTTCATTTGATTCGAGCATTGCTGGGTAACATTACTAGGGTTATGTGGCTGCTGCATATTTGTTCCCAGTTTACTTTGAGAACTATATGAAACTGTTTACTAGAAGCCTTGTTATGTTATAGATTTATGGACAATGACTGTCCCTATGGAGAATTCGCCTACTCAGATAGCAAAAGATGTAGTTCAGCGCCGCTATAATAACGTATGATTCCTCTTTTTTGTTTTTTATTAGGGTGCAGTCTTTTGTGGTCCACCTTGCTTTTCAATGCATGTGGTCTTATACGATCTGATATTTGTGTTCTACTGCATTCTCAGCATTAGATCGGTTAGATATATAAAATGCAGTGGCTAGGTTTGTACTTTTGATTCATTGCATATTTTATGCGGGTTAATTTCCAGGCCATTGAATTGGAACAAAGATTGAGAAATTCAATCCAGGCAAAGACCCCATCTGATCCCAATATTTGGGGTCAGATGCATGAGAATTATGAATCTATAATACTTGAAGATCATGATTTTTCTGAAGCACATGAAATAGAGCATGCACTTTGCATTTGCATTATAAGCGAATTGAGGAGTTCACAGCTCGAATGCGAAGTACTGCAATTGCAACTAGTAGTAACAATCCATCACAGGGAGGCAAAAGTGTTGTGAGGCAAGATCAAATTCATAAAATCCGATCTGTTTTCAAAAGTTTTCTTTCTGAGGCAACTGGATTTTATCATGAGTTAATTTTAAAGATCAAAGCTAGATACGTGCCCATATCTGACCTTATCTCATGTGGCTACCCTTCTACTTATGCTCAAACCTACAATAGAAAACAAAAACAGACCCAAAACTATTCCACAAACTTCTTCGTCCTTGTCCTCCTTCAACTCGGCTACTCCAGATGTTCTTCTCTATGATGATTTTCACTTGGTTGAGGGATTAGATTGTACTCTCTGTAGTAGCCCGTCTCTTCAAGCTTAACCCACAGTTCACTATTATGGTTTGGCTCAGAGAAGGTATTTTGGATATTCGAATTTGAAGTAGCATAGACATACATTGCCTTAGGGACAACAAATATTACTGTTTTAACTTTGCATCGGACTTCAGGAATTAGTTTGTATCATTCAATCTTCATATTACAGTAGTATGGCAAAATACCTTCAACTTCGCATTGTAATTTGGATCATCATAGTGTCATAGCTTGGATCTTCAAGCATTCTCATCTTGTAATTGTTGTTCGTATCTCTGTGTAGAAGTCAACTTGTATCAAAGACCTGGTTTATTATTTGAAAAAGTTTTTCAGTAGCAACAAGCTACTATGTGCAGTCTGCGAAATCCCCATCATCAAGTTTGATCTCAATTTGTGGGTCTATTCTTGTTAGTCTTTCTTAGTTTATTTGAATCTGCCTCCAAAGTGAGCAAACTAAAGTACTAATTTGTTGTGTCACAATGGCTCTGCAGTGGCTTCCTGAACTGAGGCATTTTGCACCTGGTGTTCCAATAGCGAATGTCAAAAAAGTTTAGGCTTGTAGGCCCTGCCATCCATGTGCTCTCAGTACACGAAACTTTGTAAAGAAGGTGCCAAAAGTAACTTCAGAATGATCATGAACTAAAGCTATAAAATTCTTTCCTTAGCCAGGGAAACCTTCTTGTTTTACTTTTCTGGTGGTGTTTCTTGTTTTACCTTTCTGGTGGTGTTTCTCTGCACTAAAATCGTTGGACTGCAAATTACCAATGTCAATGCTACTGTCACCTGCATGGGAATGGTCTGAGATCTCATGGCAGGGACTTGCTGCCATGCAACTTATCTTGTTTCATATAATTAATCTGAAGCAGGCCATTACTTGAGAGTGGGGTAAGTCTGTAAAGCTTCAGCTTTATTTTTACCCGGCAATTTTAATGAGATTGCGACTGAATAAGCAGGGAAATGACTGAGACAACATATGTACATTATTCTCTCTGAAAATTATATGCTTTTGAAAGAAACCAATCCACACAAACTCTGAATTTAGATGCCAGCCTTTATACACAAGTTTCATCTGAAGGCGGCGTAATTGAAAGTGGAAGATACAGTTAAAATGAGAAGGACGATTCATTTTCATCTTGGCTGACACATGTTCATCACAAAGACATTTAGATGCCAACCCTTATTTCATATAATTAATCTGAAGCAGGCCATTACTTGAGAGTGGGGTAAGTCTGTAAAGCTTCAGCTTTATTTTTACCCAGCAATTTTAATGACATTGCAACTGAATAAGCAGGGAAATGATTGAGACGGCATATGTACATTATTCTCTTTGAAAATTATATGCTTTTGAAAGAAACCAATCCCCATATTACTTGGTACCGTCACTGCTGCATGGATAGAGGACAATCTTTCAGGGTGAAGCTGATGAAGCACCAGACACTGGACACTGTAACTGGGGACATTGTTTTTGTATTGCATTTGAAAGATCACTCTAAGTTACGTTATGACATGCATTTCATCAACAAAACTGTCAATACTCATCAACCAGAAATTGACTAATTTCTTCAAACTCTACAAGGGACTAACAAGATTGCTCCTTTCTCCATTACTGTTTATTTTAGTTATTGATGGTCTCAGCAGAGGCATTCTATTGGCTAGAGAAAATGGACTAATTGCTAGATGCGGGGTAATAAGAACAACTGGTATTTCACATCTCATGTTTGTGGATGACCTGTTGTTTTCTAGAAAAATAAAGTAAGAAAACTACAAGCATTCCACAACATACTTTCCAGATTTGGGGTGGCATCTAGAATTATTATGAAAAAAGATAAATTTGTTCTCTGATTACTAGTATCTTGCCTCCAAGTCACTAGCACATTTACTAACACTGATACAAGTAACTCATTCAGAAATTATGAATATGAAAACATACCAGGAATTGGGAATCCGCAAACAAATAAAATCCAGTACGTTAGGAAGCCTGTGGAATGCGCTCCTCTCCAAGCATAAATTGTGCTTAAACCTTGCTTGACAGGTGTTTGCTGAATCATAAATCTATGCTCCTCTCCAGCTTAAATCGTTGTCAAACCTTGCTTTGGGCAGCTTTCAAGCACAACCCAGTAAAATTACAGACCCAATACATGACCCATATTAATATCTAGTGGCTCTCAATTGAAACTACCAAATGAAATGGTATCAAAGGGTAATTGTCAAATGATAATTAATAAGAACTTGGATCATATGCATAATTAGAAAAAAACAACTCAAAAGAAAACTGTTGTTTTTTAAATGGTAGCAACTTAGAAACTGCCAAATGTAATGGTATGAAAAGGTAATTTTGGCATAATAAATAATAAAAACTTGCATCATATGCACAATTAAAAAAAACAACTCAGAAAGAAACTGATCTTTTTGAAATGAAAGTTTCTCAAAATTTAAGTTTTAACATGAAGGAAATCCCCAAATTCAACATTCTTAAAATTTTAATTCTAAAAAATATGAAATTTAAAAAAAAGGTTGAAAATTTCACAGGATTTCTTAAAAAAATTTAAAATATTATTCCAATTTTTTTTAAATGACAAAAATCATATTTTAAATCTTTTTTAACGTGTAAAAATCTCTCCTTACTTCTCTGATGTGCTAGAGGCCCTTTGAAGAGCTCTCACGGTGTTTAATTTTGAACACTGATAGCGATATCAATATCAGAAAACGATGAATAATGATATTAGGAGTGTTAAGACAAGAAGAAGGAAGAGAAGATGAATAATGATATTATGAGTGTATGTATATAACAAATATATATAGAAAGTAGTTACTGGAAGAAAAAGGAAGAGAACAAAGAAAACGCGGAATTGAGCTTCAAGAGACGACTTTATTATTTGATTGTTGGGATTCGTTCAATAGAAAGAGTTGGAGTCCTAAAATTGAATCCGGATAACTTTTCGGACAAGTCTTCTGCACATTGCTCACTGTAAAACTCCATGTAAAGTCTGATATTGAAATTTTGTATCTAACTTTTGTCGTATTAAAACCACTCAATTTTGTGGCTCGACTTTATAGACTTCCGTTCCCTCAACAATCCCCAGCGTCGAATGACATTAAAGAAAAGGTTTCTATTCTTCATTGTAGAAACGCTGGTTGTGAAACTAAATTAAATTACGAATAGAGTTGTGGCCTTTCTTCTTCTGTGTTGCCTGTCAAGGAAAAGTGTATGAGCTAAACCAGCATTTGGACGACTTGCTAACGTTGAAGTATAACCTTTGACGTTTTCAAACCTTATCACTTCATATTAATGGTAACTTTCTAGACTGTACTTAAAACTCCTTCCACTCCTGCGGGCGGCAAATAATGGAGCTATTATTTCATTAATAGGTGGGGCCGCGTAGGCCACACATGCTATAATATATTTACTTAAAATGACATATACTGTCTGGCCCATTAACCTACTCCTGCGACTAGAGATGGACTTTGAAATTATGTATTTAACTTTCTTATTAAAACTTTTGACTCAGCTTGGTAGCTCCACTTTATAGACTCCTCCGCCCTGTGACCAATTCCCAACGTTGAATGGTAATAAAAAAGAGGTTGTATCCTTCATTACATTTATAAAAATAGAAACGCTCTTTCTGAAACTAAATAAAATCGGGACTTCTTTAGTTTTCAGTGTTGCCGGTTAAGGAAAAATGTCTATCTGATTACGATCAGGTAAAGCAGCATTCGAACGACTTGTTGATGTTGACGTATAGCCTTTGACGCCTTCAAACTAAATTCAATCACCAATAAAATTGTGGCATTTCGTGTTGTGCGTTGCCTCTAAAGCCAAAATAAAGATCAGCTACACAGAGATTTGAAAAATGTGTAGCTAATAAAAAAGAGCTAAACCAGAATTTGAACGAATGGCCGATGTTAACGTATATCTTTTGCCGTCTTCAAACCTTATCACCTCTCAATGTCAATAACCGTTTGGGCTGTACCTAAAGCTGCCTCAACACAGAACGCATGAACTATAGGCCGTTAACCACCTTCGTATCTTTTTCAATTTTCCACTACTTTTATAACTATTTTTTCTTTTTTTGAGAAAACACTATTTTGATATTACACTACTCTTACTATTCAAAAAGTTAAATAGGTTGGTATCTTTCTTTTTGAGTAATGAGGTTAATTTGCAATTCAATAATATTTAGTTTTACAATTAAGATGCAAATTAAATATTAAAAAAATCATGATCTTAATGAGATAGTTTTAACGTAGTTTAGTTATAGATTTCTTCTTTTATAGAGATATTTGATTTTAAAATAAAATTTAAAACTGTTTTTCATTTAAATCATTTTTATTTTTTAAAATACAAGTTAATTAATTAAAAAAAAATTAAAAGTTCCAAAAATTAGAGTGAACATTATTTCTCATTGTAATTTTTTAAATAATGAAAATAAATAAAAGAGGAGATCATCCAGGAGAATAGTGATAATATTAAAAATATTATTACTTCCAAATTTAAAGATACACTATGGGATAAGGAGCTAGAGGGGAAAAGGAAGGTAATGTATTAAAAAGAGGGATTTAAAGATAAGATGTGGGATAAATGGCTAGAGGGGAAAAGGAAGCTAACGTATTATAAAGAGGGGATCAAATGGATTAGGGCTATGAAGAAAATGAACATTGCAAAGATTAGAAGTAATTCTCATGAGCTCCAAAGTGAAACAGTTGGTCTATTCCTAAAACATCTTGGGATGAAAGAATATGTGACATTTACCATACTAAGAGGGTTGAAAATTAAAAACATTTTCTTTTGGATTGTCTGGCTCTTACATACATCTATACATCTGTTTTCATTTCAAACAAATTTGCCACACTACTAATCTTCTTGGTCTCAGGGGATGTTAACCACCACCATCATCATCATCATAAGAAAAGCTCTAATAATGTAGGAACACATCTTTATTTTCTTTTTTTATCATAGAAATAAAATATTAAAAAGTTTGAGATCATCTTTATTGAGGTCAAATAGACAACATTAATCTTAATAAACATTAATTATTATAATAGCTTTATATAAAGATTATTTAATTAATTTTCTGCTTTTTAAATAAAATTAAAAATTATTTTATTAAATAAAATTTTTATTTATATAATATATATATAAATATTTTTTATATTTCCATTTCCAAAATTCTTGTCACATTGTAAATTTTTTAATTTGCTAAATTGGTGAGTAAAACTATAATAACTTAAAAATGTTTTCTTACTTCTTTTTATTATAAAAATAAAATTTAAAAACTCTCAATTCATTATTTTTTGGATCAAATAAACAACATTAATTGTAGACATTAATCATTGAAAATGATTTAATATATGAAATGTTATACATTTACCAATAATATCCAAGTAATGAAATTATTTATATTTAATTTAAATGTAATAGTCACATGTGGGCCAAACTTCTAAATGGAATGGGAAAAAGGACATATTGGCGAAAGCGATTTCAGAAAATTGACTAATTAGCCACGTTGACCAACATGGTTTCTATGGATTTGGTTCCGCTTGGTTGTTTAATTATCATTATTATTTGATATTGTTTATTATTATAATTTTTTTTGTATTTTTGTTTTTTAGGATTTTTAGCTAAAGTTTGATTTTTGTTATTTAAAAATCTGTTTTGATTATATATGGACTTAATACTTTAAAAGATACACATAGTAATTCAGATCGTAAAGAGTTTACAAGATCCTATCAAATTTTATATAGAAAAAATTTATTAGGAAAACCTCCAAAAACATTTTATTAGGAAAATTTCCAAAAACTTATAACAAATAGAATATAACATTTAATTTTTATTAAATTTAATAATTTTATTTATTTATTATTTTTTTAAGTAGTAGATTAATCATTATGAAAATTCATATTTGAAATATTAGATTTACTATATATATATATCGTTTAAATTAAGGAGGAGGAGAAGATTTTCAAACACTTTCCTACAATTTAATTGCAATTATTTTGTCTAATATATTTTTTTATTATTCATTTTATATCAACGTTGATCAAATACTAATAAACTCCCTTTCATATTGTCAATCAATTTGATATCATGGAGGTGTGGTATGTCAATATCTATCACTACTTAGGGCTAATACATGCTAATACACATTGTAAAGTAATATATTATATAGCCTTCAACCATTCGCCCCTTTGGAGTTTGGACATGATATTTGTTGATAAAATGACTTTAATACTCTCAAGAACATCTCCACTAACCACATTGAACTTGCATGAATTGGTCCATAGATTTCAATCTCTTCAACTATATGTGTGAAGTGATTCTCTTGTTTATTGAAAAATCTTGGAAGTACATAATTTTATATTTCACACATTAAAGAATGAATTTCTTTCCTCTAATACTCAATATATTCTTTACATATTTGACCCTATGCTAGTCATTGACACATGCCGAAAAATCACATCTTTAGAAATAATAATATAGAGTAAGTAAATCAAATGTCCATAAACTACCCAATAACATTTTAATTATAACCTTTACTTGCCTTATGCATATCTTATTAAATGTTACTACCAATTTTATTTCGGAGAGCTATAGATAGAACATACTAGAACAAGGCTGATAGATACATAGAAGCATAGTCGCTACCTCTTTGTGTGGGGTCTACATTTTTTCATTATTTGAGAACCCTTTGATTCCGTAATTGTTTCCACAAGTCGCACCTCTACACAATGAGAGCTACCTTGAGATACATACACTTTGCAATTGTTAGAGAAATTCCTCTAAACTGCTAAAGATATGTTTGGAAGAGGTGTATATGGAGGAAAATAGGTGTGTAAAGTAAGGAACACATATTTTATTCTGCACTTACTACTTTGTAGTTGGATTCTAATGTTAGCTCCTCAGATTTTAGTTGAAGCGCTTGTGCTTTCGAGTCCCTGTAGGTCTTATTGGTTGACATAGAAAATTGAATTCTTATAGAAACTTGAATTGTTTTTTATAACTAATATAGCTTCTCTTGTCTTTCTAGCTTGCCTTATGTTGCTAGGAAGTGGTGAATCCTCTTTCAAGGGTGTTAGACTAGAATTGTGAGAGGTTGAAAGGAGTTTATAATATAGTCATGTGTTAATGCAACTTACATTTTATCGTACAATTCCTCCATTCAATCTTAATCTTTTTGCGTGAATGCATTGTCAGAGTAGGAATGCTACCAAAGTGAAGTGAGCACAATTGTCAGATAATAGCTAGAAAGAATCACATAGCCCTACGGGGGAGGGGAAGGTGGAATCATAAATAATGATGTGTTTCATTATATACCTCATCATCGGATCATAGCTTATGATTATGAAAATGTTATCACAGCGACAACAACCCTCCAAAAGTTTTGCCCAAGTCAATTTTGGGGCCTACATAAACCATCGTTTCAATCCCCTTAGTGTTGGCATACCATTTGATTTTTTATTTGTGTTTTTTCTCCTAGTGTCACATCTTCCTAAACTAATCTATCTTAAGTGTCGTCACCTAACCCTTAGAAGTGTTTAAGTTATATAGTTCATGGTTAGGTGAAGTCATGACTTATCTTGACTTAGAAACTTTTCTTTTCGCTATGGAAACACTAGAAAGACACTCAAAAGCATAAAAAATCAAACAAAAGCAAGAAAATCACCTTTAAAGGAAAAATTATTAGGTGATTTCTTCCTCTTCTGCAAAATCAAATAAAACAAAACTGAGGACTGTGTTGACACTTTGCAAGAATAGAAATTGGGGTTTAAACAACAAGTTTATCCAATTTCTCTTCAAACATAAATTAGTCTTCATATGTAACTGAACATAATGAACATGACACACATTGTCCATAAAGACATAATGAATAAGAAGACAAAGGTTTGTTGATGGAGTTCACCCCTATTGGGCTACATCTTCGAGCCTGTTAACATGACTAGACCACTATATATTCAATATCAATGAACTACATAAAAATTTGTTTTAGGTAAATAAGCGGATATTACCCTTACTAGGTAATGTTATCCTACAAATAAATCACACAATGGAAACAACTCAAAATATCTCCTTCAAAGATAACATACTTCAACTGAAATGAGCTAAAACAATCATGCACATGATTTAATTCCACATTGAAACATATAATCAAAACTTCATGATAAAATAAGTTGAACCTGATTTGAACCCTACTAGTTACAACTGTTGCAGTAGCCTTCTGGAAGTTAGAATACCCCTATAAGGTCTTCTCCATGCCCAAAAAAAATCTCAGAACTTCTTTTAAACCCTGACTGATCCATACACCTTTAGTCTCAAACCTGCACAAATTCCATGTAGATGTACTCAAATTAGAAAATAGAGGTTACGAATGGATTCATAACATCCAAAAACCCCTAAGCAGCCCCTTTCTGAGTTCAATTTCGATAAAAAATCCAAAACTTATGAGCTCTCAAGGTCTCTCATGAATTTTTATGTTAACCATCCTATAGTTCGACCTAAACCTGACTTGAGAGCCCCAAACCCGAAAATGAAAAATTGGCCAACAATCATGTCTAATAGGGGAAATTGTTGGACACTTGAAATGTCCACTAATCTTTGAAATTCTAAAATTTGTGGTCGTATGGGGGCATGTGCCTAGGGGATGGGGCTAACTGCCCGCCCCCGTCAGCTAGCACCCAACGATCTTGATGCTTAGTCATGTTAAGGTGCGTCTAGAGATTGGAAACCCAAGGCTAGGGCTAAAATGTTTGCGTTCCCAAACTGTTGAAGGGCTCTTTCATGTGAGGGTCAATGTGACCTGGGACTGGCCCCTTGTTGCGTGTGCCTAGGGGTTGGTCTCCTCCACTCCTCTGCCAAGGTTATATGGTGCACCATATGTTTAAGGCATAGGCCCTATACTCTGCCCATCCAATACTCTCTTTTCTGCAGTCATGTGTGGCCCGTGTGTCCCAGAGTTGGCTTCTACTCCGCACTCTAGGGGTTGGCCCCACTCCAAACTTTGGTTGTGGTTCCATTGCACTATGTTGAATGTGTTGTGACCATGGCTTGGGGCTAAGGCTAATCCCCAAACCCTTACCTCCCTTAGTCGGTCGTGTGGTGTGGGGTGTGGCCATGGGCTAGGGTTTAGCCGTGGCCCTTTCCCCCAATAACATTTGCGTATTAGTTTAAATATATGCCCAGAACATATATGGTAGGAAGCATGTGTGGTGGTGCATTGGTAATGTGTCTTGATGCTTGGGCAAAGGTCTCATGTTCGAATCCTGTTAGGCCTAGTCCGACTAATAACAAACTTTACTCCAATGTGAGGAGGCAACATGACCGCCAGCCATTGGCGCACATGGCCCTCCACCATTGGTCCAGCTTAGAAATCCAAAAACCAATCCGATCACTAGAAAATTTCAACAAATTGGGAGAGACCAAATGATAGCCTTCCACTGGTCCATAAAAACCCAAAAAAAAACAAAGTCAGTCATCAAATTTGCCATTTTTTTTACCTGTTTGGGAAATCAATTAGTAGATGATAACTTGATCTCCTAGAGTTGGATAGAGGTGAAATGAATGTAATTGGATTGAGAATGACAGATGCTTCGATTTGGCACCAGATCCAACAAGTTCTAAGAACTTTAATTTTTGAGCATAAATTTGATCACTTGATCACACCTCCTCAATAGGAAGTTTTGGACCCCAAAATTTTACTTCCCTAGTCAATATAAAGAGGCTAGAACTCAAAAACACCCAAAAAATAAATCCAAACTACACAATTTTCAATTTGTGCCCTTCAAGCCCAAATCAAGGCACTTCAGTTATCATTCTCATGAAGACATATTCTCTTGTTAAGAATTGAGCCAAAATTCTTATCGTTGTTGCAGGAACAATACCAATGTGTGAAATATGAACATTCTCTTTAAGCTCATCTATGTACATCTCCAAAAATACTTCATCTTGAAGTTTAAACAGTTGAAGCAGACTTGACTCCATCTTGGAAATCAAAACAAAATCAATTTTCCTTAACATCTTAAAGTTGAGCTTGTAGATGAAAAGTACACTGCTGCAAAATTTACCATGATATGATTGACCTTGCCTATAATACATATTCATCTTATACAATCTTGAAAGAAAATATTCAATTCATGTAAGTTTCAAATCGAATACTTGTATCAATGAACATGTGACAATTTGTAGACAAATTTGAACGACAATCTTGTACATTCACAAAAGTCCTTGAGCGTGTGGACTTATAGCAAGTCAATACATACATCAATGAGACCATATACTTGTTGCACATGGTGACAATAATTTCCACTTTTAAAAAGTACCTATACTTCAGAATTTGTATTAAATCTTAGATGATTTAATTTTTCCTGTATAGAGAAAAATAACTAGGCCACCTGAAATGATGTGCTGGTGATAGTACTTAAAAATCAAGCTTTCATTACTCCAAATACTCTCATATGCTTCTGGTTCTTAGAACAGTTTATTTCATTATATCTAAAATAAACGAACTCTTAAAACTATCTACTTGTTGGAATTTAATTCCAACTGCAAACAATGAACAGCTGGACAGAAATATGATTTCCCGTAGATGTTCCAGCCTGTTCGATGCCGCAAAGTCGCTGCAGATATTTTGCACATTAATGTGCATTAAATTCACAAAATTTAATTCCCCTGCAACCGCTGACTTGTTTTCACTGAAAAAAGCATCATCGCTTCTGCATTCAATACAGAGATAAATATCAGCAGATATTTTTTTTAGTTTATTATTAAACTTAGATATTTATTTTCCTATAAATGTAATGAGCAACAGCATAGAAGCAGTGTGTGGCAACAGTGTTAATCTCTCTGCAAGTGTAGACACAGCAGTGTCAATTTGCAGGTATACACAGTTTGAAGTGCCTCTGAAGCAGGCATGTTGAAATCCCTCTGTTAAGAGGTAGATGTTATTTGTGTGGAACAGAAGCGTTCCTTGGTGAATCCCTCTGTTAAGAGGAAGATGATCTTAAGCATATATTTGTGGAACTGAAGTGTTCCTGTTATCAAAGTGCAAGAAGGTGTAAGCAGAAAAAGAACAGCAGTTCTGTTTTCTGTCTAAGTGTAAGAAATTTTTAGAACAGCAGTTCTGTTTCTGAGAGAAGGTTAGAAGAACAAGAGTGTGTCTCTTCTGTAAATGCACAACAGTGCTGGACCTGCGATTTTCTGAGATAGAAAATCGATTTCTGGAACTGAAGTGTTCCTCTTGTAGCAGCTAAGTTTACTGTATCAGTTTTTGTTTACTGTTCATGAATACAAGTTTACTGTTTTGCTGATTTTCAGTTGCTGTTACACCAAGTGTCAAAAACACTTTGATTTCACTCTGTAAGTCTATTAGTGATTTGATGCCAACTTGATTTAGTTGTTGTTACACCAAGCATCAATTTACTTAACGTGACTTAGCGTCAAAAATGTGTTGTCGTTACACCGAGTGGCTTGACATCAAAACTCGCGTTGCTGCAAAACCACGATCAGCGTTGCTGCAACACCAGACTGTGTTGCCGCAACACAGTTTCCAGTAAGCAGTTTTTCTGTGTTAACAAAAACAGACTGTTATTCCGCTTTGCTGCAACACCAAGTCCAGAAAACGAAATTATCAGTTTTCTGTGCAGAAACAGAGTATTTTTGTGTTGTCTGTTTGTTAAGGAATTTAGCAGAAAATTCCACCATTATATCAGAGCGTTTTTCTCTGATCTTTTGTGTTTGAAATCACCATAAAATTCCGACATGGTATCAGAGCTAGTCCAGGCTCTTTGAAGGCATCAAAGAAGCTGAAGGAAAGTTTCTTGCTGCAACAACTTCTCCAGCAGAGTGAAGACACAGTCAAGAAAGGATCGAAGGTATTTCTCAGATATTTTTTAAATATACAGCCAATTATTTAAATACTAGACTGTATTTGAAGCATAGTTTAAAGTGCAAGGAATGGCCAGCATCAGCACTAGCATGGGTATGTTTAATACTCAGCTCCCACTATTGAATGGGAAAAACTATGACTATTTGGCAATAGTTATGAGAGCCCTGTTTACCTCACAAGATTTATGGCGATTTGTTGAGGATGGTTTTGAAGAACCAGCAGATAAAAATGAGTTTAATAGCTTAACTCAGGCACAGAAAGAGATGTTGAAGAGCTATAAGAAGAAGGATGCTTTGGTCCTCTACTTCTTGTATCGAGCAGTGGATGAGAGTGTGTTTCCAAGGATAGCAGCAGCTAAGACATCCAAAGAAGCATGGGAAACTCTCAAGACAGCCTATCAAGGCATGGAGAAAGTAAAAATAGTAAAACCTCAGTTCATTGAGGAGGAAGCTTATGATGAAATCTTAGAGAAAACAATGAACGATAAAAATTGTTTGTCCCGTGATAAAGATGATGAGGAGATGGCTGAAATGCATCCCCAAACAGCAACGCCAACACAAGGGAAGCAAGTCGCACCCTTGAGGAGAATTGAATGTGCTTCTCCAAGCACACCACAAGAAGCAACAAATGAAGGTACAAATTCTTTCTTTGCTTTATCTAGTCATGTTGATGACTCTGTTCATTTCAAAAATGCAGTTGAAGATAGGAAATGGACAAAACCCATGAATGGGAGAAAGGAATTGAAGTTCCTTGAAGATATGTTTAAAGAATATGGAGTTCGATATGTAACTCTTGCCAGGATGGCTAAGATGGGCTTTACTGCCAAGACCCTTGTCAATATGACAGAGGAAGAGATTGAAGATTTGATGAAGACCCTGGTAGAACTCTATCAGATGGATCTTCCTATAGGAAAGAGATATGAAATTACATATGCCATGAGAGCAGAGAAGGAGCAAGTTGCTAATATTGTGACCAAACCATTGGATCAGAAAAGTTTCGAATTTTTGATGAAGTGTCTAGGTATGACTAATAACCCAACAGTTGAAATTAAGGGGGAGTGTTGGAATTTAATTCCAACTGCAAACAATGAACAGCTGGACATAAATCTGATTTCCCGTAGATGTTCCAACCTGTTCGATGCCGCAAAGTCGCTGCAGATATTTTGCACATTAATGTGCATTAAATTCACAAAATTTAATTCCCCTGCAACCGCCGACTTGTTTTCACTGAAAAAGGCATCACCGCTTCTGCATTCAATACACAGATAAATATCAGCAGATATTTTGTTTAGTTTATTATTAAACTCAGATATTTATTTTCCTATAAATGTAATGAGCAGCAGCATAGAAGCAGTGTGTGGCAACAGTGTTAATCTCTCTGCAAGTGTAGAAACAGCAGTGTCAATTTGCAGGTATACACAGATTGAAGTGCCTCTGAAGCAGGCATGTTGAAATCTCTCTGTTAAGAGGTAGATGTTATTTGTGTGGAACAGAAGCGTTCCTTGGTGAATCCCTCTGTTAAGAGGAAGATGCTCTTAAGCATATATTTGTGGAACTGAAGTGTTCCTGTTATCAAAGTGCAAGAAGGTGTAAGCAGAAAAAGAACAGCAGTTCTGTTTTCTGTCTAAGTGTAAGAAATTTTTAGAACAACAGTTCTGTTTCTGAGAGAAGGTTAGAAGAAAATCGATTTCTGAGAACTGAAGTGTTCCTCTTGTAGCAGCTAAGTTTATTGTATCAGTTTTTGTTTACTGTTCATGAATACAAGTTTACTGTTTTGCTGATTTTCAGTTGCTGTTACACCAAGTGTCAAAAACACTTTGATTTCACTCTGTAAGTCTATTAGTGATTTGACGCCAACTTGATTTAGTTGTTGTTACACCAAGCGTCAATTTTCTTAACGTGACTTAGTGTCAAAAACGTGTTGCCGTTACACCGAGTGGCTTGACGTCAAAACTCGCGTTGCTGCAACACCACGATCAGCGTTGCTGCAACACCAGACTGTGTTGCCGCAACACAGTTTCCAGTAAGCAGTTTTTCTATGTTAACAAAAACAGACTGTTATTCTGCGTTGCTGCAACACCAGAATCCTGTTGCTGCAACACCAAGTCCAGAAAACGAAATTATCAGTTTTCTGTGCAGAAACAGAGTATTTTTGTGTTGTCTGTTTGTTAAGGAATTTAGCAGAAAATTCCACCATTATATCAGAGCGTTGTTCTCTGATCTTTTGTGTTTGAAATCACCATAAAATTCCAACACTACTCAGCTTACCGTTGATACTCATGACGGCATGGATCACGATGATCCTCCACCTAACCACAAATATGTTATTTCTCAATATAATGATGTTGCAAAAATGGCATATATTTATTTTATTTTAGTTTTACCCACACCCACGCCCACCTAACCACAAATATGTTATTTCTCAATATAATGATGTTGCAAAAATGGCATATATTTATTTTATTTTAGTTTTACCCACACCCACGCCCATGTAGTATTATATCTTATATGCGTTTAGATTTTCCGGAGGATATCAAAACGTAGGCCAGAGTTTCCTGCAGGAAGAATAGTACTTGATAAAATTCATAACCTAGTTTTTGATATTTACAACACCAATCCACACCATAATAGAGAGCCAAAAAAGTTTCCACTCCATGCGACTAGTCATATTCTAGCTAGTATCTCAAATGGTCTATAAAACTTGGGTGCTAACTTAGCACAGGTTCCAATCTCATAGTACTCTTTATGGGTTTAACATTAATGTAAACATGCTCCCCCACACCATACATTTTATGCTATTTTTTTTGGTCTGCATAACTCTTTTGTATGTCTTGGGATACTTTCTAGTTCTATCTTATTTCCTTCACAAGTTGTCCCGTCTCTTTCAGAAGATCTATTCTAAAACCATCATATCTTCTAGATGACCTTATCTTAAGGGAGTGTCACACTCACATCCACACATAAATTTGAATGGAATCATATCTTCTCGATGAACCTATTTTAAGGAAGTGTCACACTCTCGTCTATGCATAAATTTGAATGGAATCATCTTAATGGATGTGTAGTTGTTGTTTTTATAGGAAAATTCTACCAAGTACAAGTAGTATTACCACTTCGTGGGATTGTCGGTCACATACATATGCAACATATACTGCCATATCTGATTTTTTATTTCTATCTTCCCATCTATTTGAGAATGGTAGGCTGTGATGAAATTCAACTGCCTACCCATCCATGCAAACAATGTTTTATAGAAATTATAAATAAACTTTACATCTCAGTCTAATATAACTATTTCTAGTGCTCCATGCAACCCAAAGATTACTTTCATAGTAAAATATTATATATGCACTACTATGTATGTGGAGTGGAATCGTATAAAGTGAGCTGAATTTATCAACATGTCCACCAACACCATAATTGGATCACACTACTTCCTGGTTATAAGTAGTCGGTGATGAAGTCGAAAGAAATAATTTCCCATTTCCCTTCTCGAATCGAAAAAGGGTTTAACAACCTAGCGGGGTGTAGGTATTCTAAAAGGGTTTAACAACCCAACTGGGTGTAGGTATTCTAAAAGGGTTTAACAACCCAGCGGGGTGTGGGTATTCTACTTTGACTTGATGGCACTCTAAACACATTTCCAAGTATTTAACTACTTCCCATTCATTAGAAGACATAAAAACTCTTCTGTAAGTGTTGTAATGATCTCCAGGTACCCTAGATGAGCTCAAGTTACCTTCCTTTGGTGCTCATCTAAATCCACATTGTTTAGGTACATTAGGAATATATATTCTATTATTGTATATTAGAAACTCATTCTTATTTTCTTCATATTCAAATTATTCTACATTTTTTTAGTATCTGCTGTATTTTCTCGTAAAATTCATCCTTTAAGGTCATTGTTTGGAATTTTCCATAAAATCAGTTTTTTCATTTCTTACTAAAATTTTAGTGATTTCTTGTGCATTTCTACTCAATTCATCTGTCACTTTATTCTCTTTCACATTGATGTGTTTTCTATCAAGCTCAAATTCACTCAAAAAGGTCATCCATCTTTCCCGTCTTACATTCAAATTTGTTGGCTGACAAAATGGTTGAAACCAATATGATTAGTAACAAGAGTAAACTTCTTTCCCAATAAATAATGACACCACATCTTGACAAAATTGTTTTTTTCCCGAAAAACTTTGTTTGGTTGAAAAATATAGTCGTCGGATATTTCCCCACCACCAAAAGATACATTGCATGGTTGTCGTTAATTTAAATGGCCAATTTTTCAGCCAAACATTAAATAACACAAATTTGTTGGCTGACAAAATGGTCGAAACCATATTCGAGTTCGATTCGATACGAAAATAATTGGGCTATATAAAATTTAATACGGAAAAAATTCCGGAGTATCTATCTTACTATTACTAAAAAGAGTCTTTTAAATAATTTTTAAAAAATCAAAATTAAAAATCTTACTATTCAAAAACTCATGGTCCTCAAAAATTGTTTTCAATTATATTATGGAAGTTGCAAATAAAATTAGAAATTGAGATTAATAAAAAGCATTTGTCCTCATTGAAAATGAATAAAATGGAACTGGAAACCCTTTCTCCACGAGCAAGAAAGAAATAACATGTCTCAAACCATTAGAATTTTTTTGTTAGTCAATCAATAAATAATTGTTAATAGGATCCTAATAACCAACAATAAAGAATAGATAAAAAATGGTCTCTCTAAAAAAAATCTAAAAACTATATAAATTATTTCCCCAACAAAAAACTCAGTAACAAAAAAAATTAGATTTTAACCAATCTTATTACAACTAAAAAGTTAACTATTATTATTCATTGTACTTCTCTACACAAAAATGCTATATTAACCATATATATTAAAATTAAAAAAAAAAAAAAAATACTTAAAAATGGCTACTTTAATTTATAAAATAATTTCCACAAAAGTTTTAAATATTTCACTCTCCAATTAAAATTGAAGTACCAAACCAGTTCATTTTTACATTATGTTTTCCACTTATTTTTTCATTTAAATATTCCTTCTCACATTTTTTATTTTATTTCACTTCAAGTTGATTGAGGTTGATTTATTTCCTAAACTCCTTTGTTCTTTCCTTCAGTATTGTCTAGCACCATACATTGGTTACGAGTCGAAATTATGTTTAAACAATATGATATCCTTAAATGCTTACATTAGAAGAATAATCAAAGGCAACAACGACGTTTGTTATCACAATTTTCATTTCCTCTGTGTTCATTTCCTCTGATCAATTAAACATAGGTGTGAAAGAAAATTTCACCGACCATTTGAAAATTTCATCGTCGGATTTTCAATTTTGGGATGATTTCTCATCGTCGGATTTTCAATTTTGGAATGATTTCTATGACTGGTCGTGATGGAGGATTATAAATCTTCTGAGGAGGGGAAGGCTCGCATAGACCCTCCTATCATCACGATCCCAATCAGGAAGATCTCGCACACAAACAAAACAGGCTCTGGATCTCAATCTGGTCGTGTTGGAGGATAAATGGTCATGAAAATTACCCAGTTGCCATTTGTACCGAATTGAATTTTAGCGTATTATTGACCGAATCGAACCGAACCACGGAATTTCTGAGTTCTTCTGCCCAATTCGGCCAAATTTGGTAACTATGGTTGAAACCAATATGATCAGTAACAAGAGTAAACTTCTTTCCCAATAAATAATGACACCACATCTTGACAAAATTGTTTTTTGCCGAAAAACTTTGTTTGGTTGAAAAAAATAGTCGTCGGAATTTTCCCCACCACCAAAAGATATGTTGCATGGTTGTCGTTAATTTAAATGGTCAATTTTTCAGCCAAATATTAAATAACACTGTTCAACCGAAAAATGAAACTTCAAACGAAAATTTATAAATAATTCAGTCGAAAAAAATACAATTTTGAATTTTTTTCTGAGTAATTTCAATAAAAGTGTAACCCAACTTAACATTTTCACTTAGGTGAGGTTGTCGATTTAAAGGGGAAGACTTAACATTTTCACTTAGGTGAGGTTTTCGATTTAAAGTGGAAGTTATGATGCTCAAAAGGTTGTGGTACGAGGTATGTGTGCAAGGAGGTGAGGCCAATTCCTTTTCCTCTTTTAATTGTTTTTAGCTAATAATATTTTATTCCAATTTCTATATTTTGGAGTGGTACAATAAGTTGTCCTACTTGTTGGTGAGTGATTGGTTATGCCACATTGTTTTGGTAAGTTTGTAAAAATTTATCAAGGAATTCATTCCACATTTGTTGGTTTGGTGTTTCTTTTTTATTAAGTATGTTCTATCATTTTACTTGCCTGGGTTCTTAAAGATAGATTCTCAGTTACTCTATTTGTTTAGGTCCGAATCACTTAGAGAGTATGCAGTTATTTGGGTTATTTTGATTTTTATTCTCTGCGCTCTATTTCAACAAGGTTTAGTTCTATGGGATCTAGTTTACTTGTTCCATTCTAATTTGCTCAAATTTTCAAAGTCTGATTTGAGTTGAAAATGTTAAGGGTTCTTGATATTGTCCGAGCTCCTTAGAATTAAGTCCATGGATTAAACAATTTCATTGTTTACGGTTGGGTTGTGTCAAATTTCTAAGTTGTGCGATGATAGATAATTTGTTGGAATCCACTCTTATGGTGTGCCATTTTGGCGATGATTTAGTAGTTCTGAGGTCAGGTGTTCAGGGTGTTGTATCTTGTCACTTTTTGTTTCTTTATAATAAGAGGTTATTTCTCTCCTTGTTCTCATTTTTCTGAGTGTTCATTGGTTAATATGTTCATGCCTCATAAACAGAGAATGTGTAGTAGGAGGGGTGGCAGAGGCAATGTAGCAAATAAAAAGAGTCGTCCTTTTAACTATGACTCCATCATTGCCTTCTTTGATGTTATTCCTCTAGAATTTAGGAAGGAAATTTTGTTGTCAAAAAGCAAAGAGATAGGGAACAAACCTTGGAAAATTTTGGAATAGAAGGCCTCATTTTTCGAATTCATTGGTCTTACATTAATAAATGACTACCCTGCTACATCTTATTTATAAGGAAAATAAAGTGGAACACTATAATATATCAAGTGTACTCCTCATTGGAGAATATCAAGCATATGATGTGCAATCAAAGATTTTATTTGGATAATTTGGACTCTCGCTTGGCTTATGTGGAAGACTTCACGGTGAGTAATTCTACCTTTGGAAACCTCACATATTCTCTTGTTGATAGTGGGCAAGCTCCTATCATACATTCTTGTGATCAAGATTAATGATGGTTGGTTTCCCAATGTTCTGCTATACATTTTTAGTATGCATCCTTCGGTCCCACCCTACTCTTCTTATAGGTAGTTCAGTGGTGATATTGGTATTGACTTTTGGTATGGGGAGTTTGTTTTTGGTTCAAAGTTGGATGTTTATGGCTCTCATGTCTCAATGATTCTCTTTAGACTATTCTTCTTGTCCCTACTTTTGTGGACAACTATACATTTTTTATGCATATGGTTCTTTTCTGGGTTGTTATTGTCTCATGTGCTCTTTGCAGAATAGTTCATATTTTCTCTATTGTGCTATGGATTATGGATTTTTTTCCTCTAGCTTGCTAGAGGTGTATTGGTCATAAGGAATGTTGTCAAGCTTTTGGTGTTGGATGTGTTGCACAAAGTTTCAAAGTTTGCACTTTTGTCATGCTAGAGGTATTGCACATTGTTTCAATGTTTGAAATTTTTGCCAATTATTGGTTCTTTTGGTTATGGCAGCTCTAGCCCTTTATGGTCCTAGGCATCTCATGTATACATCTTGGTGGCCATATGGAGACAAGGTTGCGAGAGGTGTATTGGTCATAAGAAATGTTGTCAGGTTTTTGGTGTTGGATGCATTGCACAAAGTTTCAAAGTTTGCACTTTTGTCATGCTAGAGGTATTGCACATTGTTTCTATGTTTGAAATTTTTGTCAATTATTACTTCCTTTAGTTATTGCAACTCTAGCCCTCTATGGTCGTAGGCATCTCATGTATACATCTTGGTGGCCATATGGCGACAAGGTTTCACATGGTTTCTTCTGAAGTAGTTGTTATGAAAGATTAACGCAAGGCCTCAAGTGTGTGTCATATCGGTCTATGGTTGGTTCTCCTTTACTTTCATTATAAAGATTGATTGTTTCTCCTTTAAGTTAGTAGTTATCCTACAACTAGCTTATGTATTTGTGTTGAAGTTGTCATGTATACAATCATTGTAGTAGTTATTCTACAACTATCTTATGTATTTAGGTTGAAGTTGTCATGTATACAATCATTGTAGTGGTTATCCTACAATTATCTTATATATTTATGTTGAAGTTGCCATGTATACATTCATCAATCATAGTAGGGTGTGTAAACGTAGTCAAAGTTTTTTTTGCTTCTTTTGTGTTGTTGAGAAAATGTAGATATATTCGTGATATATTCTATATAAATTCTATTTGATAATAAATATTAATTATTACATTTCAAAAAAAAAATTACAAATAAATATTAAAAAATTACTAAATAAATTATACACCAATTTAATCTTTTTATTAATATTTTAACTTAATGTAATTTTAAGTTTAAATTAAATTAAATTATTATTATTGAGAAACCGAGAGGGAAAAATAATAATAATAACTTTCATCAGAGGCCTCAACCTCCAATACCTCGAGACCAAAACAGTGAAAGGAACGATGGATGCCGTTATTGGTTTTAATGGGGAAAAATTGAAAATGAAAATGAAAATCAAATTTCTTCGATTGTGAAAGCTTATGCATGGACGGAGAATACTCCTACTTTAGGTTGCATCACATCCTCCCAATAGCATTGAAGGAACAATTAAGGTCCATCTCAGTCGATTATCTTCCCAATAAATAAAGCACTAGAGTGAGATTTGCCACGTAAACAATACGTCAAACATTACCTTAAACTTTCTTGAATATTCTCCACGGTCATATCTTTCCCAACTTCATCATCTTATATGGTCTGCTATCGATCTATGGCCCTTTTAAAAGAAATAAAGATCAACTGGACATTAAAGGAAAAGAAATTTCAGCTGCAGAACATTTCATTAAAAATGTATACCCATCTTATCCCTTTCTAAGCACCGGAAAGGATATTACCATTTCAATTAAGAAAATCATTTTACATAAATTTATGTTACTGGTTTATTATATAATTAAATAAAAAATTATGTTTTTCTTCGTAACAAGTTTATATGTTTTCAACCCAAACATTAACCTAACTCATCGGCATAGAGTGGAACACAAACATTAACAAAAGTTTATTAAAATTTATGAATGTTTTGAGAAAATTTATTATTATTTATTTAAATTAGTAGAAAAATATTTATATTTATTTTGTTGATATAATTATATAGATTATTTCATCGTTATTATTTGAAGAAAGCCATAAAACTAGCATTTGCACTTAGATGTTGCAAAGGAAACGCCGTAAGGCATAAATTGAAGAACACAAATACAACAAAAAAAATACTTTGATAAAGAATAAAAGTATATTGAACGCTCAAATCAATGCCATTACCATTAATTGGAACCACTTAGTAGACATATCTATCAACATTAGGATTATACACAATGATCAAGAAATTTGCCATATACAAACAACCCCTTCCACAACAACCTTTTGTCACATCCACATTTTAAAAAATGCCTTGGAACGTGATTGGATTCTCTCATATTGCCTTTTTCATTATGTAGATAAATCTTCCATATTGCTATTTTCATCATGAATATTGTTAGTTCATTGTTATAAGGTGTTAGTGTGTTAAATTCAATACTATAAGTTCGACAAGCTAAAAACATTCTTCAATTAGCATAATATGTGTTGTTCTCTCACCGTGTATTTTTCAGTCAAAGAGCACAAGTAAAAGATTAACATGTATTTTCCCTTCATTATTTTCATCACAGAGCCAACAAATCTATGCCTTATCTATAAAGTAACAAAAACATTTTGGAATAAGTTTCATATTTCAAGCTAGTGTCTAACCTATAAAGTAACAAAACCTTTTTGAAATAAATTTAATATTTTAAGCAATTGACTAACCTAATTTTATAATTGAAAAATTCTCAAAGATGAATTATACTCCATAATAAGAGAGCCAACATTGGAGCCCATACTTTCACTAAAACCAAAAGAAACACAACCTCTTGTTAAGAAGAAATTCAAGTAATAATAATAAAACAAAAATAATAAACATTAAAGTATAAAATGGTATTTCTGCAGCAGTATCAGTTGATACTTCTCGTCTAACTCTTTGGCTTTGCTTTAAGTATCTTTTGCGAAGGTATAACCTTTTGATAGCATTGTTGTAACCAATTTTACTGCCTGGTTAACAAAATGGAACAAAATGAAACAAAAATAATAAACATTAAAGTATAAAATGGTATTTCTGCAGCAGTGTCCATCACTTGATACTTCTCGTCGAACTCTTTGGCTTTGCTTTAAGTATCTTTTCCTAAGGTATAACCTTTTGATAGCATTGTTGTAACCACTTTCACTCCCTGGTCAGCAAAATGGAAAAAAAAATCTGAGTTGCTTATCAAGGACTTCAAACTGTCCAATAACAACAATGTTAATAACCTTAGAATATCATAGGCTAATTGAGAAAATCATTTTTCAGTCCAAGAAGTATGACTTTCTAAATTTTGATGTAATATCTAAATTTTACTTTTCTCCATTGGTAAGGTAGGTGGCCTTTTTAAGCTACTTCTATTCTATAAAACTACAGGAATAAGTAGAATTTGAAGGGTAGGATCTTCCTTCTTTGCAAATAGTTAAGTAGAATTTAAAGGGTAGGATCTTCCTTCTTTGCAAATAGTTATTTACAGACAATTTGCAAAGCAAGATTACATTTAAGACTTTTTCTTACAAAACAATCAAAATAAATGAAATTTGTTTTTCATTATTTTCCTTTCCTTTCACAACTAAAATCTTAGTCTAGGTTACTCTCAATATCCTTGACCAAAATGGCCTTTGAGGTAATCTACATGATCCAATCTTGATCTTGGAACTATACAACAGGAAAAAAGTATTGTCGTTTACCCATGAATGGTATTCATTTATCAAAGACCTCAAAAAAAAATTGAAAGATCAGATATTTAAACACATATACAGAGACCATAAAATTGATTTGATATAAGATCTAAGTGCATTATTAATGCTATTTTGAGGAAACAGATTTCTTCTTAAATTTATTTGAACATTGTTCCTCCACATATAAAAATAAACAAAAAATATAAAAGAGTAAAAATAAGTAAATGAAAATACTCCTAATGCATTGTCTTTTTGATGAAATTTTATCATTTGCTTTTCCTATTGATTAACTGCCTCCTATGATCCTCCCCATGGCACTATATACACCTCCTGATTTAGTATTGTTGCTCCCTGGTTCAAAAAACGCCAAAAACATCAGAAACCTACAATTTTTTTTCACTTTTTTTGTGTTTTTACCAGAAAACCAAAACTTTATTCAGAATGCCATGTCAATCTGAATGTGACTATGAGTAAAGTTACATCTTGACTTCCATCTCTTTATAGCAAATTCAAATCCCAACCCAAATTCGCTTGTAACAAAATCACAGCAGAGAATTTACCCTTTAAACCTTACAATTGCAAACACTGATAAACTAAGAAAACCATGCTTACACTAAGAAGGATAGCAACTTCTAAAGCATGGGGCTCCTTGATAGTCACTAAAGCAACTTGTGTCCACTGCCCCGTCCTATCACCACCAAAAAATATAATCAGGCATTGGTTTTGGCCGGTTAAGGTCTGCTGTTACACAGACCTTAAGTATGTATATCAATGCAAAGCCTCTAGTGTTATCCAGTTTTATCAGGAAAAATACACACTAGGGCCACTGTGTGGCTTTATATTCCCTGAGTCATTGATGTCAAGGCTTACTACATCCAACAAGTTTTCCATGAATAACTTCTCTAATTTTGATAACTCAAAAATAATATTGTGACTACGCTCTATTTCTCAACCAATTCTTAATAGAACACTTCTCTGCAGCTTTGATAAAACACAAGTTGACAACTATTATGCTCAATAGATATTGCAACACAAAAATAATATTGTGACTCCACTCTATTTCTCAACATATTCTTAATAGAACACTTCTCTGCAACTCTGATAATACACAAGTTGACAACTATTATGCTCAAAAGATATTGCAGAAATTGGAAATCAACACTTTTACATAAAACTCAGTCAAGAAATCCAACACCCACCTCTCTAATTTTACGTTCTTTACTATGCCACAGTATGAGAAAAACTGCTTAACATCGTTAACTATTGCTTTGGTAGACAAATTACAGACCTGGACTATGTAACCATCTGTAATGGCCATTGACAACACTTGGAAGTATCTGTTATGCTATGATTCACAATCTTCTTCTCAGAATTTTAAGTGAATAGCAAACACACGGATATGATATATATATTGTGACACTAAATAGTAACCAAAGGAAAATTGATTAAATTAACATTAGTTGTTTTATTCGTTATCAAAAGTTTTGATTCAATGCAGTATTGGGCCTCCAAATAGTTTTTTTCCTCTGTCTGAAGTGTATCCATCGATCACTGTGAAATCTTTGCAGATGCGTTGTTGTGAAAAGTGCAAAGCATCACAACATCATAGTGAGCTCCTTTTTTTGTAGCGTCTAATAGGGAAATGGATAAATATTATTTATATTGGTTGGCGGTAAGAGGGAAATTATGAAATTGTGTGTTTAGAATATGGTTGTGTTTTGATAGATGAATCCATAGAGGCGATATTTGCATAGTAATGATGTTTTATTTTCCTTGTTTCTTAAATTTCATTTCCATAACATATATTTGAAACCAATTTATCTAATAAATTTCATTTACACTACCTAAATAATTTAAAGAGAATCCTTAATCTACGTGATCTTGCCATTTCAACCATCCTTATTTATGTAATTTGATAATCATTTTACGGGGAATGAGGTTGAATTAGCATGTTTGGTTAATCGAGATGATGAGGTTGAAGCGGATTTTGTGAGGGAATAACATGAATTAAGCTGTTTGGTTAATGGGGAAGAAAGAATTGAAAGAGATCTTGTTGGGGATGAGCTTGAATCACCCTGTTTGGTTAATGGGGAAGAAAGTATTAAAAGAGATCTTGTGAAGGACAAGCTTGAATCCCCCAGTTTGGTTAACGGGAAAAAAGTATTGAAAGGGATCTTGTGGGGGACAATCCTGAATCACCCTATCCCATTAATAAAGATGGAGTTGAAAGGAATTTTGTGGGAAGCAATGAATTGGAGCAGAGATCACCTCTGGTTGCGGAGGTTCAGGAGATCAATTCACCAGAGGTAATGACAGGGAATGATGAGAAGAATGTGCAATGTTCGTCAAGTGGAGATTTTTGGGAGAACAACGAATTGGAGTAGGGATCACAACCGGTTGCTAAGCCCCGAGAGATCAATTCAAATGGACAGAATCTAGCCTGTGATTCTAAGTTCCAGTGTTTAATTGATAAAAACCATGAGTTTGAATCTCGGAGCATTTCAGTGGAGCAACAGAAGCTGGAATTGCCAGCGTTAGATGGTAAACTTGAAGAAATAGAGTCTATGGTGAGTGAGGACAACAAGCCAGAGCAGAATAGTGAATCTAGATGCCAGAACTTGGAAAATTAGGATGATGCATGTGGCCATATAATAGATGAGGAGAAGCAATCTGAACCTGCAAACAAGGGGCAGAATGATGAGATTGAAATGGACTGTTTGCCAAATGGGGACAGTGAGCTGGAACCTCGTTTTCATTTAAATGATGACAATGAGCTTGAATCAGGGTGTTTTGATAATGAGGATAATGGTATTCTCACTAAAGACACAGATGGACAACAGGTTGACGAGGTGCATCATGGGAAAGATGAAATATATGATCCAGAGTCAAGTGACTGCAATGTGTCTAACAGTGGTGGATCTTTTGACGTGGTAGATAAAAATTCTGGAGGCTACAATCACACAGTGCCTTTGATTTGGTATCTATGGGTGTTCTTGCTGGTTCAAATGGTCTATTTACTCCTGTTGCAGAGAATGAGCAAAAGCTTGAAGCAGAGATCACTAAGAAGAAGCTCCCGTGCTTAGTGAAAATACCAATGCACTTGGACAACAAAATTAGAACTCAAATTCGACTTGTGCAGCTATAGTTGGATGAGAAAACCCAAAGTAGGGACTTCATCAAAGCAGCCATACAAATGAAGTGGGTAACATGCTTATATATCTTCGCAAGTCTTTTAATTGAATATTCTTTGTTGTTTTGAGCATCTAGTACATCTGCTTTAGTCTTTTGAAAATTGTTTCTTCTTCTTACTCTGTTATATTTCATATGGGCTTTTGTGTAGTCCAACAAAGAACAAATGATAGAGAGATTGAGAGCTGCAAGGCTGGAAGAGAGGGCATTTCGTGAGGCAATCAAGTCCATCGAGAAAAAATTTGGTGCCTTGAACTCTGATTTGAGGCAATTGCAAGATGAATGGAATGATGCAGATTCTATTCGACAAGAAGCCTATGAAGCATTGAAGGCTCTAAAAAAACAGGAGTATGAGCAGGTAAGAAAATCACACTCTTTTACATTAGTTGACTAAACTTTGTAAGATAGTGTTAACTACTGTCAGACTTTTTTTTCTACTCATTTTTATTGTTGTGCAAAAAACAAATCAGATCAGAACAAAATCCCTCATCTGTATATTCTTTCTTTTGGTTATAATGGAAAATTATGTCCATGCTATATTGAAATGTATGAATTTTGAAAGTCCTGCTGTCATGTTCTTTTACCTATTGAAATCAGGTTATATATTCAATGTATTTCTGCCAGTCCTGACCAACAGATATCAAGATTTGAAATTGCTAGTGTTGACACCTAATCCGAAATAGATGGGTGAACTGGACAGTCATCCAGAAGATGAACTGATCCGTTTTATTTATGTATATAAATGTATGTTACCTAATGAATAACACAATCAGTTTTCTCTCGCTCATTTATTCTGGAGTTACCCTGGCCTGACATGGTATCAGAGCACAGGTCCCAGAAATAGTTGTAACTCCTGCCTGAGAGCTGCTCGGTCTTTGACATCCCTGAAATACCTGAAGACTGCCTTCATTGAAAGGCCTGCCGCTGCCTTCATTGAAACGCATGACATTGAAGACTGAAGACTGCATACCTGTTGGGTTTCTTATGATGACAATCTGAAGACGTAACGCCGTTGTCCCTCTTACATTCCCAATCCAAGAGGTAATGCACCTTTTTTTTTAATGGTTAAAGTCGAAGAAGCTCCCCGTTTGCACTGTTTTTTATTCGAGAGGCTCCCGTCTGCATTTTTTTCACTGTTTATATCCGCCTGAGAGGCTCTCGCACCGGCCTATGAGGAACCCAACCATTCTTTGTGCATGTGAGGAACCCTAGCTTTGTGTTTGTCGAGACGAGTGTGCTTCTTGTAGCGAACTGTGGTCACGGTGATGCCGCCATTGAACACAAAGTACTGGTCTTGGTGTGTTAATATGACGACCATTGTGAGAAACAGTTGTGTATATATCTGTTGTGTACAAAAATCGTTGGAACTTTAATGGTGCATAAATGGCGAGTAGAAGAAATTGAGGAGGAAGGATGGCCGAGAGGAAAAGTTTGGAACGACAGCAAGTTGCCTCTCGCAATAGTGGAATGCGAACTTATTGATCACGAGTTGCTCGAAACACCGCCTGACATGCTTTTCTGTCCAGAGGGAGGTCGAAGAGCATTATATTGTCTACACGAGAGTTTGATAGGGAGGTCGAAGAGCATATCGTGAAGCTGGCGATGGATTCGAATGTTTTATTAACAGATTGTGGATCCTACGTCCTTTTTTTGGTCATGCATATCGCTTAAAAGCTCATTTTTATATTCTGTCATCATTGCCATATTTACGCTTTAGTAAAGTTGTGTCCCACTGTGCCTAGAGGCTGTGCTTCAAACTGCTCCTTTCTGTTGTGGATTGTTATTTATTCATTGTAACTTCCCACTGTTTCGAAGTTGATTGCTCAAGTACTAGTATTTCCATATGAGTTCTGAATAAGAGGCAATTTTGGAATTATGGTATAAAGCAGATGTTAAATGATTCTTTATGGTAGTGCTATGGTATAAAGAAGTTTTTTAAATGATTTTTTTTTCCATATAAAAATCATTTTCAACGCAGAAATATATATGTGGAGATATATGTAGTAGAAGTTTAATGATTTTTTCTCCAAAGCAAAATCATTTAAAAAAAAAAAAAAAAAGAAGCAGTGGAAGTTTTTTAAGAGTATTTTTTTCCATCAGAAGAATATATTAGCAAAAGTTTTTTATATCAGCAGAAGTAACTTTTTACAGAATGCATTCAATCATCTCTATGATAGGAATAGTTCTCACCGGCAAGGAGAACTATCCTGACTGGTCCCGGATGGTACAGCACACCCTCATTTTCAATGAGCTGTGGAAAGGAGTGTGTGTCAGAGAAGGAGACAGTGACCCAGAAAAGCCTACATCAGACAAAGAGCTTTCCATCTAGGAAAACAAGAACAGCAAAGTCTATGCATTAATAGCAGCATCTGTAAATAAGGAGGTGAGTCGTCACCTTACAACATGTTCAACTGCCTTTGAAGCTCTACAAAAGCTGAAAGAGCTCTATGACTCACATTCTGCACTTGAAGTTGTCCAACTTATGATTAAACTCTTCACTCTTGAACTGCAAAATAATGACCCTCTTGCTCTTGCATCTGAAATAAAATCTATAGTGCATGATATCAATTCCACTAAAGTTCAGCTAGATATATCTCTTATTGCTTTTCTCAAGGCACTATATCCTACATACTCCAATTATCTTGAGTCTTTGCAAGCAAATGAAAATCTTAAGGATATAAC
>APFE030983579.1:0-20697 GCA_000404065.3 Pinus taeda
GACGGCTCAATAAGATGAGAGCCGTCATTGTACGCTTATATTCCGTTGGTGTGAGCGGGTACTCCACTCCAGCGTTCATGAAGGATGGTATGATTATTTTGATATTTTATTTATGTGAGTTTATGGTTTTGGATGTTATTCGCGTTTCTAAATAATTTATATTATTTTTTTAATTTTATTATCATCATTTCATTCTTGGTACATGTAGATATTAATTTTCTCTACAAAAATTAATACATGGTTTATTGATGTATTATCTATATCTTTTACTTGGTTAAATTATGTTCCAAGTTTGTACTTATTTGCCTAACCAAATCTATTTGGGTTTTAATGAAATTGTACTTCACCATCTAGGTTACATTTAATGAGGTGTAATTTTTGGAAGGTAACAACTTCAAAGAACAACCGTCACCGGAATCTCCAAAAAGTCGCATTATAGACAACTCACTTGAATAATTGAAGGTGATCGGCCAAACTAATTCTTGGGAGGAGGTTTCATTCAAATTTAACTTTTCCAAACATAATATCTGTGCAATAAAGCTTAACCTACAAAGTCTAACTCCAAAAATTATAAGTTTATTTGGATTTAACTTCAAAATAATTTTCACTTGTTTATGTATTTTGTATATTTTATTTATTAATGTAATATATAATATTTTTATCACGCCGTAAGGCGTTTCCCTCTGAAATCAACCTCCCTCATTGCCTACCTGTCATTTTCTGCACCATAAGATTAGATGTTAGACGATTAAACAAATTTCAAGCGTTAGATCAATGGCAAGAGGAAGAGACACGGGCGGAATGGAAACCGAACAGGCATTTTATGGACAGGCATTTGAAACAGTTATCTCCTCGCTTTGATTTGAATAATTTCAGCAAAGCAACGAGTTTTGACTGAACCCAAGCGTAGAATGACTGGCACATCCATTGCAACCGTAATATCCCATTATGGGTTTTTATTGTATTTATGAGTTTAATATCCCATTATTCTTCTGGGACCTTAGAAATATGGAGCAATATCACTCTCAACTTGGCCGAAAAACAAGATTTTAGCTTTACGGTATCCATTGCAACCGTACATCAATTGCCTCCCACCTTACATAGCATTATCTTATCTGTTCGTTCTTTAAGCAGTGGAATGACGACCAGGTTCTGTTGTAGCTACCCCACCGGTCAAATACTGCCAGGAGTGTTGTGATGTAGAATTTTGTATTGACATGGAATGCTCATTGTAGCAGGTAGAAAGGAAATTATAGCTTCATGAATTTCAATAGTATGTTCTCATTGATTGATATAAATAGGAAGCACAACTAATTGCACAAGTGATAAAAGAAAATAACATTAATAATTGAAATTGTTTTAATTAAAAATCATATGTATATGAAGGCTTTATACTTTTAGATAGTATAGTTTAATTTCAATTTTTAAGAATGTAACAAGTTGATTAGGTTAATTGATTAGATTTTGTTATATATAAAAATAAATAAAAAATGAAACAAATATTTTAAGAATTTAAATAAATATGATTATGGTTAGGGGAAACTTGTTACATTTTCAATATGGAAGAATTGTTTATTAGATTGAGGATTATGCTATTTCGCTTCCTAATTTTTTATCTCAAAATATTAGATTTTTAAATTATATTATAATTAAATTTTAAAAATAATAGGATTTTTAATATTATTATAAATCTTATTTGAGTTTAATGGGTAAATTAGTTTTTTATTCAAATTGTAAAATTTATTAATACAAATATATTTCTTTTTAAAATTTTATTTTTCTAATAAATAACAAAGAGTTAGTGTTTTTCATACAGATTTTTATAAAAATTGAAAAATGTTATAATTCTAGTTTTAAAAATTACTCAATTGATTTTATAATTTAATAATAAAATAAAATTGAAAGTGTTTGATAATTTAAACTTAAACTTATAAATCAAAACACTCCATCATAATAGGTGAATGTTGTCACGATAAATGAAGGATAATAATGAAAGTACATGTTATACCTCCAAAAGGGTTGGGCAAATGCATTTTGGTACATGTTATCATGATAAATGGAGGATAGTAAAGCAAGTACATGCTATACCTCCACAAGGTTTGGGCAAATGCATTTTTGTTTTCCCAGTAAAGTTGGGAAGACGTCCTTTGTCTAGATGGAGGATCTTCTAGTGTCTTGCCACACATTGCCTCTTATTATAATATTTGTGGCCAACTAGAGGTTAAAAGTGAAATAACATTATATAGATTTTAATTAATTTTTTTCAAACTTAGTTATTAAGCTAGTCAAATTATGTATTATGTATGGCATACATTTAGTTTAAGTGATTTCTTTTATTATACTATAGGGAGGAATCATGGTTCATACATTCTAGAGTGTTTGGTTTAATGGAAGAAAAGAGGAGTTTTTATATCAGCATAGATATATTTTAACCATGGATCTAACATGAGCCTAGAGGGATCAAAATTTTCAGGGGAAAACTTATTTTAGATTGCAAAAAAATAATGTGTGATTTTTCATTGTTTAAATTGTATTTTGAATGTTATAGAGATCACATAAAACATGTGTAAATTTTTATTGTTTAAATTGTATTTTTGAATGTTATAAAGATAGCATAACATGTGCATTGAGCTATTTTATCAACAGGCATTAAACTAATTTTTTTGTTATTAATATGTTTTTAAATATACATCAATATTAATTCATATTAAAATTTTTTATTCATAGCACAATATTAGATATTATATTCTATGCAACATTAAAATATTTTTTCTTTTAACATATTTTTTTTCTATATATATATTATATATATAATATATGAAGTTGGATATCAGGTGTTAATATTTTTGAAAGTATTAAGATTTAATACATCTTGGCTCATATATATATATATATATTATATATATATAATATATATATATATATATATAATAATATAAACTTCTAAAATTACTTTACATGAAATTTATTAGGTCAATGACAACTAATTAAATATGCATGACATATTTTTTTTATTATAACCGACATTACTTTTCAATTTAGAGAATATTTTATTTTTATTTTAAAACAAATAAACATAATTAAACATACTTACACATCGCCTCCACACTAAGTTGTAGCATGAATCTTTTGGCTCAAAAACTTTATTAAATCATAAATATAAATTTAAAATAAAAAAGCAATATAAATACAAATTCAAAGTTTAAAACAATACATATATAATTTATATTTATTTAAATTTTGAATTTATTAAATAATTTTAAAAATCAAAATTTGTTATAAAATAATATATATATATAAATTAATAAAATATTTTAACCTAATTTAAATTCAATATTAATTTAATTTTATTCCAATTTTAAAGAAATAAATAAATTTATAAAATTTTTATTTATTTTTTCACTTATATAAAAAAAATATGCCATTGTTAAAAAATTTAATAACCTTCCAAGATGATTTTAACCTATCATATTAGCCATCAATTTGTAATCATTAATTTGTAATATAAGATAAGAACTTTATACCTATTTTATATCATATACAATGTATTATATGTGTAAGCAATAACTTTGGGATGAGTATTATATTTCCTCATCATATTTCTGAGATCACTAAAAAAAATTATGGCACTTTCTAATAGATGAAAAGTAGTTCCACTGCAAAAAGATTTTCTTGAATTTTTTATGAAAACTATATCATTAATGTGAGCCAATTGTTTTAAATGTTTGTCAATTTTGATTATTGATTTAAGAATTTATAAAGTTATGAATTTAAATTTGAAAAGATTAAAATACTTTAATTATTTTTAATCTCCATAGAACATCATTCATTTCACAAATATGAATACTATAATATCAATTCACAATAAAATTAAATATGATATCACCCATAATTACTTGCAAAATTAGTTCCAAATGTAAAATGAAAGTGGAGCTCTGCAACTTAACCTTTAATGTACAAATAAAACCCTAATATTAATTCGTAATAAAATTAATTATGACATAATTTATGATGAGATGCAAATTAGAGCTCTGCACTCTCAAAATAATGGCGAATGCTATTTCCAACCCTATAGTAAAGTTAGTGCACTCTGACATGCGAGGGAAATAGCTCGCCCTCTCTCTCCAGCACGTGAACAAATGAATGGAGCGTGGAGAGAAAGAGCGAGAGTTATTTCATTTCCCTAGCATGTCAGAGTGCATTAACTTTGCTATAGGGTTTGAAATAGCATTCGCCCAAAATAATCGTACCATTAATTGCACTAGACAGTACGAGCTCATACTGACGGAGTATAAGGGTACAATGATTACTCAAGAGAGTATAAGGGCACAATGATTACTCAATAAGACGAGAGCCAAGTAACTAATCAAAACTTAAAAATAAAATTTAAAATAATCTAAGAAAAAAATATTTTTTAATTTTAAAAATTAACATTACATTTGCAATTTTAAAAATTAGATTTAAAATAATCTAAAAATAAAATATTTTTTTTTTTTAAATTTTAAAATTAATAAAATTAACATTGCACTTGAAACTTTAACTTTTAATTAGATAAAAATAAATAAATAAAATTCAACGCATTTACCAACGCATTATATTCTGCGTACGGCAGGAATAATAATATCAAATAACTATTTCTAAATACCTTAATAATATCAAGTAACCACTTATAAAAACAATAACATAATACTATCAAGTAACGACTTCTAAATACTTTAATACTATCAAGTAACCACTTATAAATTACTTTATGATGTGAATAACCATCTCATTTTCATTATACCAAGAAAACCAATATAAAAGGGAGCATTTAGAGACTTTCAATGAATAATTTATATTTTAAAATTGAAGTGAAGCGTGAAATTTCTTGGAAATAACATGTTGATTTTATTAGTCTCTGCCTTTTGGGCTGGCAGGGACTATAGTAATCGGTTTTGCTCGATAGCATTAGTTCTCCATAATAATTGATAAAAGCATTTGAGCTTAAAGCAAAGTTTCCGGAAAGAACATATCAGAAAATACAATATTTTATCCTTTTAATCAATCAACGCAATTTCCTTTTTATTTGGCCTCAAACTGAGGTATACAGGCTCAAAACTTAGGAAAAAGTTAGGAGAAGTAGACCAACTTGACACCTTCCAGAACTAATGCTATCTTTGCATTAGCATTAATTCACTAACATTAAATGTTAAAGTGATATATCAGTGAACTAGAACTAGTTTATAAGTAGCTGAAGTTGCCAACACATGTTCCATGCTTGCTTCAGTGTCTGTCTGCATGTTGATTCAGTGTCTGCATGAGAATCCCAGGTCTCTGTCTTCATACCTATACTCACTGCCTACATACTCTGTGCTCCCACAGACGGACCGATTATTCCAGAGATTCATCTGTGCCAGAGATTCATCTGCGCTCCCACAGACGGACCGATTATTCCAGAGATTCAGCATCGTCTTCGGCCTCTTCAGGTCACTGGATTGTGAGCATTGATCATTTCTTTGTATTTCCTATCCTGCAATATCCATTTCCCAGCTTTCAGTTTTCTAATAGCTGAGTATTCCTATCTCTCATTCATCTTATAATGAAATTAAGATACTCGACTCAAGCAAATTGTTGACATGATTCTATAACTGAATATCTTACAGGAAAATACTATTTTCTATTTTCACATTTCTGGATTAATGGAGTTTAATTGTTTAAACTTTAAAATATTTTAGAATTGTTTAAACTAACAAAACATCTTCAGGGGTAGGACGCTACGCAAGGAACTGATACTCAATAGTGAATGATTGAGCGATGTTGGTTAGTCTTCTGAGTTGGCTGGTAGGGAAGGTGTGGCCAGAGGGGATTGAGGAGGTGAGACATAACAAATAAAGGCTTCATTATAATAATAATGAGCTTCGATTAACTACAAGCCTTGTCATTGTTTTTCAGACATTTTTCTTCTCGCCGACAATTACAGAGGACGTGGATTAATAGCAAGGAGGCAACAATTGCAAGTAAGGCTCACGAATCTGAGTTGGAGAGGCAATCATGCTGCAATTACACGCCACGCCATTGGAAAATTCGAATTCATTGAAAGCTATGGAGACTTCTTATGATTCAATCACAAATTTTCAGCAATTTACATTCAATTTTAGCAAATTCCAACAATTTCCATAAATTTAAAATTTTATTTGCAAATTTTCATTCATTTTTTACTCTATAGATTAGCTAATGCAAATTTGATTTGATTGTTTCCAATGAAAACAAAATCTGAAAAAAAGACATGAAGGTAACTGCTGGTTTTTGTTTTAAGAAAAGAGCATCAGCCAGAAACAAATGGGTATAGTACTAGGATAGGAAATTTACCTCTGAAGCTTTCACATCCAACTGCACAGTTTCACATCCACGCTTCAGATCGGGACGCAGGTAGTTTATCCATCGCAGTCTGCAGCTCTTGCCGCTCATTATATTCTCTTAAATTTCTTATGCTCCCATTTATACTAACTATGTGCCGATGTACCATTGATATAAAAGCTATATGTAAACAACTCACCATTCAGGAAGACAAAACCAGTTGAATGGAATCCAATAGACCCTGGTTCACAACCCGGCAACTGATATGAAGGAGCCCCACCAACTGCAAGCCCCACAGACATAACCTTAGGATGGCCTGCAGGATCCACAGCCAAATTGTTCATAAAATCAGAACCCTTACTGTTTTCCCGAGGGCTCTTTTTGGCATCCGAATTAGTAGGTTTCATCTCAGCATTCTGCTGAGGATCATCTGAACTAAATACAAAAATCTGAGAAAATAACCTAATCGGTGGCCCATCCCTTGAATCCATCTTCTCAGATTTAAAGCGAAAATCAAATCCAAAGTCCTAATACCTACTTAAACGAAAATCGACTCCAAGCTTTGAAAAAACCAAAAACCCAAGCGGCAACAGGACCGCCAAGGCGCTCAGACTAAGCTTAGGCTTTAAGCTCAAACTCATGCTCTTGCTTGAATCAATGGTTGCCACAGTTGAAGAAGACCCTAAAGATCCTAATAAGGGAAAACAATAAAAACAGAATCACTGAGAACGTGCAACCAAATTAGCCCAAACCTTCTACACTGTAATTAACAAAATTCAATTCATAATGCTCTACAAATATTCATCTTACCATCAGAGGAATGCGGAGCAGGGGAGGTCTTATTAGCAGCTGCAACCAATTCCTCCGAGATCAGGCCTGCTGTAAGCGTCAAGTTGTTTTTGAATGGCATTAGCTGCGCGTGCCCGACTGCTAAACAGCGATGCCTGGTTTCCTCCGCCACGTTTCGCTCATGCACATCATAACATTAATCGATAATTAATTTTTAATACGGTTTTTGTTGAGGTGAGTGTGAAAGGAAAAGTTGACTTAAAATTAATCGATAATTAATTTTTGATACTATTTTTGTTGAGGTGAGTGTAAAACGAAAAGGTGACTTAATTATCGATTAACCATATCAAAAGAAACATTATTCTAAGGCCTTCCACTTATAAATACCTTTTTCGTTGTCATAAATGTGTAATGGTATTAGTATGACATTTAAAACACACTCCATGTGGGATAAGTGCCTTTTCTTTAAAGAAAAATGTAACCATGTAATCATGTACACCTGCGGTCATATTGTGGATTTATCTTATATATATCGCAATTATTGGTTCCAAGATATGCCCACCGCAGAGATAGTTTTCATCATTTATATGTATGATCTGGCCGGCCACCGTGAAAATCCAAAAACACAAAGCCCAAGTGTCTGACGGCTGAACACCCATGAGCAAATTCTGCTTTCGGTTCTTACAACAGCTTTATAAGATATATATTAGTATACCCTGTAGAGTCAGAAACAAGGGTAGTGAGAGCAGATCCTACAAAGGCAAAGCAAGAAGCTAAGGCAGACAAGCCACTTTTGCTATAGCTTAATCCATTCCACTCATAGGTTAATTATGTATATGTGCAAATCTGATTGCTTTTCTTGTATTGTTAAGACCAAGGCTCAACGTAAGATGTGAACCAAACTTTTATTCTAATCATCAATAGACATATAAGAATGGTTTTCCCTTTAGATTAGTTCATTTGTTGGTTTATTTTCATGCGGGGGAAAAGCCAATGGTGAACAATAAGAGGCAAGTTCACTCTATTTCGAAGCCAATTACATACTATAATTTCATATGTATTAAAACAATTATGTATTTAAGACATCGTCAAATTCATACCATTCCCAAATTTCGATTATAATTTCAAATTAATTGTTGAGCATATACGAGATTATGTCAATAAAGGAAAAAAACAATGATTTAGCGAAATAAATAAAACGCATTGCACCAAATAAATGGCTCCCCACCAATGCCAATACTAATGGTTTGAATACTGCATATAAGCAAAATCAATGAAAAGTAATTGCGTCTAGTTTTACAAACATGGCTTAAGGGTGCATGGCTAGACAGTAAGATTTTCCCTAACGCCGTAAAGACTTCAAACATTCAGAGTCAAACATTGAACAAAACGCCACTTGTTAGTCTATTATACATTACCACCAGCTCAAGCATAATGCATGAGCGATACGGCAATTCAATTGTATGACCTGCAAGAAAGGCTAGGCCTTGAGCACCCCAATATGGTGGTAGACTGGTTAATTAATGCTGCAAAATTAGCTATAGATGAGCTCCCCGTCAGGGAAGCAGAAAAGGCTTCTTCTTATGTGGGTCACGTGCCTCAACGAACTTCCTTAAACTGTTCCATTGTAGACCATTTTATTGGATCATCAATAGAGAGTGAAACTGCAGCTTTTGGATCGGCCATTACAGCATTTATAGTTGGCTTCATCTCTGAGACAGCCCAAGGGGCGAATTCTTTTATGGATATTAATACAAAGGCTATAACTATTACGAATATGAAGGGAACAGAGTTGGGAGGCAACGGCAGTAGTATTTCAGATGCAAGCATAAAGAGATCAGTCGAACATACATCTAGTTGTTCAATGTCAGACCTGAGTTCCGAGATGGAGGCAATGTTAAATGGTCGTGAACTAGGGACGAAGAAATCTGTCATTGCAAAAAATGATTTTGGGTCTCAACCAGTTATCCCCGAGTTGAATTCAATGCAGCCACCTTTAACAAGTCTGTTTAAGAGCTTAGAGCAAGGCCAGGCAATTTTATCCTACTCCAATGTTCCCAATATGATTGTGAGAAACGTTGAGAAACAGCGACAGAAACAAGCACAGATCAACTATCAGCGTTATGCTTCGACTTTTCTTCCAACATTGTCTAACGATATAGATTTATCGACGGCAAGTCTCTTCACTATGGGACCTCAACAATCGATTTTCTCTTCTACCACAAGTATTCCTTCTCTCTCCCGCACCCATAAGAATAACTATGGCGAGGATCCTGCAAACGCAGCGCATGATTTCGTCAGTAGTTTCATCAGAAGCAACAGTAGTATATTAAGCCTGCAGCAAAATTTGATGCGGTTGGTGAGTCAATTGGACTAGCAACTTATCCAGCACCTCCTATTCCTGCCTCTGCTACTGAAACTGCTACAGGTGCTGCTTCAAAATAATCTACTGACTGGTGCTGCTGTAGGCTATAGCTCTGTAGGATACGCTGTGGGCTGGGGCAGGGACTAGCTGCCCCGCAGCCCGTCTTGTTTTATTTTAAAGTTTTATGTCTGTTAATGGATATTACAAAGCATATATGTTAATGATTGTGACATTTCAAATTTTAAATTAAAGTATTTATTTTTAATAATAAGGGGGTGATTTTATTTTATTTATTTAATTTTTACAAAGCATATATGTTAATGTTTGTGACCATTTCAAATTTTAAATTAAAGTATTTATTTTTAATAATAAGGGGGTGATTTTATTTTATTTATTTAATTTTTAATGTATTTAAAATGATATTTATTTTAAATTAAAATAGTTTAATTTATCAAGTGTGGAGAGAAATTAAATTTCTTAAGTTGCAAATTTAGTTTTTTGAGTAAAATTGAAGGAAAGATTAGTAGCTTGAGATATTTGATCTTATTTGGTGTTTGATCTACCTGGATTTAAGATAGATTTACGCTAGTTTTGTGTGTATATATAATTTCTTCTTCATGCCTTAAATATGCTATATTACATAAAAGTACTATTGACAAAGCTATGGGTTGTTAAAGCCTTGAACTCAAAAATTGCTAATCATATTCTTATTTATTTTAATATAATGTTTTCATTTATATTTATATTTTTATTTTTATGTAATTTGAAAGAGTCAAAAATGTTTACATAACAGGACATTATAACATACTTTACACACTGTCTAGAGTACATCTTGGTGCAATTAAATGCAAAGTATATATGTTAATGATTTTGAAATTTCAATTTTAAAATTAAAATATTTATTTTTAATAAAAGGTGATTTTCTTTTTAAAATTTCAATGTACTTAAATGATATATATTTTAAATTAAATCAAATGAGTCCCTGATGGGGGTGTTATTAAGATCCACTGTAATCATAGGAGGCATGATTAACATGTCGAATACAAGAGTGGAGTGTGGATTGATGACCTTTGAAAAGGGTGCCACACCTTACACTTGTCCCCTTTTTGTAATCACGTGGCACATACACTGTTCCTAGTTTTTGGATCACCTACCCCAGTCCCATCGTTCTAAATGCTTGCAGGTGGTAATGTTTGTGATGGAGTACGACATTCTTTTTGGCATCTAGGATCACCACTTAGCAGTTGATATGGTAAGGCTTTTGCATGGCCACATTGGCCATGATCCTTGGAGATTGTGACATACAACGTAGTGAGATCATTGATGAGCATGGTTTATGGGAGTTTTGTGGTTTTGAAAGAGTTTTCCAAGCCTTACAGATGTCCTTCCTTTCCGACCTTCTCACACTTTGGTAATTACCTTCAAATGTTGGGTTCTCTCATGTCGACGCCCCTTTATAAAGGTATAGGAGTTTTCAAAAGGTAGTGGCATTGTTACATTACCTGGGGTGGTGAAGAGGGTTTCTCTTCACCATGCTGCTCTTGGTTTCTATCTCTAGTATCCTAATGATTTGCGGGAGTTTCATTTCCTTACTGTTATCATCCTTTTCCTAGTTTTTATTCAATATTTAAGAGGTTATCCTTTTAGTAATGTCCCCATTGCTTTGGGAGTATAGGCAAGGATCAATGTTTTTAGTCCAGTTTCTTCATAATACAGGGACTGTCCCATCCTTTGCATTGGTGGTAGTTCTACCTACCTCATTGCTTCAAGGTTCTGATTCTACAGACATTTCCTTCAATTGCCCAATTTTGGTTTGAGGGGTATGGTACCCAGGTACTTTTTCCATTTGATTTTAATGGTGATAATTGTCCTTCAAGTACCATAGTATTCTCAAGGTCTCCCATCTTCCATTTGTTTTGTCTCTCTCAAGTCGCGGTTTACTCAGTGTTAGGGTTTGTGGGTGTGTTGAAATTATGGGGGATTCCCTTACTTTCGACTTCTTGAAAAACATCATTTCCCCTTCTATATACCTTTGTTGATGATGCCCTTCTAGTTGTGATCCAAGTGGATCCAGATATATAAGTGGCCTTAAAATGGCTCAAAAATAAAAGTCATCATATGGAAGCGATACCAGAACCAAATCTCATTGCTCATCGCCTTGATTCTAAAGGTGCGAACTACATTCAAATCCGATTTCATATACTCAAGTTATAGCTACTTAAAGTTTGGGTCAAACTTAACCAAGTTGCAGTCTTAATGAGGCAACAATTTGGTAGAGTCCCGATACAAAGAATCCGACCACCGGAACGAGCGAATTTGTCACCTCTTTAATTATTCTAATAACCCTTATAATATGACTGAAAATTTTGAACCCCTTTTATCTAGATCTATCTATATATATATATATATATATATAAGTTTGTAGTGGTGGGCCACCACCCCACCACTCCCCAACGACATTGACATATTATTATATACAAAAAAAACATGTTGGGACGGGGTCATGGGTGACCCACACCTTGCCCATGACCATATGTTATATGTCATAGAATCGTGTGAAAGGGAGCCGACGGAGGTTGAACCTGCCCAACCCATGTGGGTTGGCCCCAAAAATAGTAACACCACAACCGTTGTTATATGTGACTTGATTATATGATAATTTCTAGGCTTACAACAAGCAGCCTAATCACCAAACCATAAAATATAACACCATCGTGTTTGTGAATCAATTTCACACTATATATGGGGTGGGTAGGGTTTGAACCCATTCCACCCCCAACCAAATCCTAATTCCATCGATCGTTTCCAACGGGCCAATGGCCTAGACCTTGTTTGGTCTGCCCCAAAATTATATAAGAGCTAATTTCAATTGCTCAACAGACTAGCAGAGGGCGGAGGGCACGAAACTGAGAGAGGAATTTTGGTGTGGAACCATGAGTGAGGGAATATGTAAGATGTCAAAAAGATTCCCTTAAAGGGCTAAAGGTGTCGGTGACATAATTGGATAAGTTTATAGCCAATTTTGCATGATTTTGCACCAGAAATCCAATCATGCAGTCTGTTCCTGTAGCCGAGGTCTCCATTTTCAGGCTATCATCCAGATAGGAGATATAAGGGCCATTTTTGTAAAAGTTTCTTGTAACTGATTTCTTTGATGCCACTTAATGAAAGAAGGCCTCCCCACTTTTGAGTAGGGGCTGGAGACATAGCCCACTTTGGGCGAACTCCATAATAAAATAATTGTGTATTTGATCTCATGCTTGCTTATGATTTCTACTTCTTTTGCATGTGTTGAGTTACTTGGTTATGTATGCTCTTTTATATGCAATTATGAATGCACCCTTGAAGTTAAAATATCTGGATCAAGTTTGGTATCAGAGTAGGTCTTCTTAATGTAAGTTGCATGAGTGAGTGCTAACCAGGAACAAGTTGCAAAGAGGTGAAGGAAAAATTAAATCCTTTGATCCCAAAGTGGGGTGTGCACCACAAAGATGAAACTTGATAGATGAGGAAGCTTGATGGGAGGAAGAGCGAAATTATCGCAAGATATTCTTCACCATGGCAAAGAAAGTTGATAAATTGTTTGCAGAATATGAGAAGACAATGAAGCTTGAGAAGAAGGAACTAGTTGATCATGCCTCGGTAAATCATGAAGGTGGAGGAGAAGAGCCTCCTCCCTCTTCGTCCTCCATTGGAATTTATTCTTATTCCTCTTCTCATCATTCTAGCATGAATCAGAGGAGTGCATATAAAAATCCCTTTTTCAAGTTGGATTTCAAGTTTGATTTGCATGTATTTAGTGTAGAATTTAATGCAGAAAAGCTAGATAACTGGATAAGACAGGTTGAAGTGTATTTCCACATACAACAAATCAAAGAGGATGAAGCGAAGATCTAGCTAGCATCCCTTCGATTGAGTGGCACTACTCTGATCTGGTGGGAAGGCAAGCTACAAAAAGGTGGTAAGAATAGTCATAAACGTCTTTCATCTTGGTCTGAGTTCATTTCTTCTTTAAGAAGAAAATTTTGCCCATTGGGTTACAAACAAAAGGCAATGATGGAATTCCAACATTTAAAACAAAGAAAATATCAAAGTGTTCAAAATTTTACAGAGGAGTTTATAAAACAAGCATTAGAATTGAATGTTCAACTAGATACTTTTGAGACATTGATGAAATATATTGGATCTTTGCATAGTTATTTATGTCATTCATTGTTATTATTTGAAACTAAGTCTATTGATGAAGCTAGTGTGAAGGTTGTGCATCTTGAAAGCAGGGAGAAGCATGAGCAAGATGACCACCCAAAGAGGGAAGCATCAACCAAGAGAAGAGAAACAAGTCCTTCTTTTACTCATTACTAGAAAGAAGGGCATGATGAGGAGAATTGCTGGAAACTACATCCATAATTGAGGCCTAAGAGGAACGACAAAAAGGAAAAGCAAAAGATAGTTACAACTGTGCAACAAGACCAATAATCATTATCAAAGGATGATAAGAGGATCACAGTTGCAGGATTTGCAGGCGTTCGACCAATTGACTTGGGATCAAACTTAGTTGACGAAATGAATATTTCTGCTCTCGGGATTATAGAAGACGAACCCATTGACTTGGGTTGTGATTCAGGCGATGAGACAAATATTTCAGGATATGTTGTGCCGAAAATGAAAAGGGCACCAAATGTGGCATGTCTCCAAGAAATCGAAAAAATCAACTGAACTATTCAACGGAGAATGTTGAACTAAGGAGACTCCTATAAGAAGTAGAGAAATAGAAACACTAGTTGCAACATCAATTGCAAGCCAAGGAGGAGGCCTTGGAGAAGTTGCAGCATGACAAGCTTGAGGTAAAAAGTGATTCGTCAATTTCATGTACTATTTATGATGATGGTTTCACTTCTTTTGAGAAACATACTACAAGAATTGGATCAAAATTGTTGAAGAAAATGGGTATCAAGGAAAGGGCCTAGACATTAATGGTCAAGGCATTCTAAACCCCATCAAAGTGGAGGAAATGCCTTGTTATGCAGGACTTAGATATCTCAAAAAAGAGGTCGGGGAATGCTCTAAGACATCCAGTGACCAACAAACGACAGATGGTGAAAGAACCTCATCGCATTCTAGTGACAGTGAGGATTCCATGGTCACTTATTAGAGGTGCTCTAGGAGAAAGCGTTCTAAGATGATCTGGAAAGTTTGGAGGAGAAAGAATCATTGTATTTACTGCAACAAGGATGGAGATCAGAAATCCACGTGCTAGACACTCCAGACCTAGAAATAACCTATGAAGAAACTAGCTGGTGAAGATATTCAAAAAGTGAATCTGCCATAGGGATATGACCCATTCACTTCGTTAAGTAAGATATGGTTTTATCAGTTATAGTCGCTTGTCATGGCCACAATTTTTAAATCATTCATTGTGATATAAATGCACAAGTGATGATGTGTTTTCCATCACTTATTAAAGAAATGATGATGTTTTGGCCTTTGATTGATGGCTAGGGTATTGATTTCTATTATGATGTAAACTTGACCAAAGAGTCAGTGTTATAAACTCTTGGCAAGTATGGGGTTGTTTGAGTCATGTGTGGTTTTGTATGTGATTGCAAAGAATGTACCTGATTTGCATGAAATACATATGTTGAAAGTGTGGCTTGATGAGGATATAGGCAATGTTCAAGATGTGGTCATTCTTTTGGAGGACCAAAAGCTCCTCAGTGGGGAGGAATGATCCAGGTGGATCCAGAAATACAAGTGGCCTTAAAATGGCTCAAAAATTAAAGTCATCAGATGGAAGTGAAATCCGAGTTTGTATTCTCAAGTTATGACTGGTCAAATTTCAGGTCAAACTTGGCCAAGTGGCAGTCTTAACGAGGAAACAATTTGGTAGAGTCTCAACGCATGGAATCTGGCCACCGGAATGGGTGAATTTGTTGCCTCTTTAATTTGTCTAATAACCGTTATAATGTGACAGAAATTTTTGAACCCATCATATATAAAAAAAAAGTATAAGTTTGGGGTGGCGGGCCACCAACCCTGCCACCCTCCAACCACACTGGCATATTATTATATATAAAACAAAACAAAAAACATGTTGGTTCGGGGTTGTGGGTGACCTGGACCCCACCCATGACCATATGCTATATGTCATAGAATTGTGTGGAAGGGAGCCGACGGTGGTTGAACTCGCTTGGCCCATGTGGAATGATCCCAAAAACAATAACACTAGAATCGTTGTTATATGTGACCACATTATATGATAACCCCCAAGCTTATAACAACCCGTCTAACTTTTAAACCATAAAATATAACACTGCCATGTTTGTAAAACAATTTCACACTATATATGGGGTTGGCGGGGTTTGAACCTTGTCCTCCCTCAACCAAATCCTAATTTTTCTAACCTTTTCCAATGGCCTAGACCTTTTTTGGTCCACCCAAAAGTTATATAAGAGCTCATTTTAATTGCTCAATAGACCAGCGGAGGGCATAGAGCGCAGAACCAAGAGCGACCTTTTGGTGTGGAACCATGAGCGAGGGAATATGCAAGATGGAAAAAAAATTCCGTTAGAGGGCCAAAGGTGTTGGTGACCGAATTTGACAAGTTTATAGTCAATTTTGTATGATTTTGTGCCAGGAATCTAACTGTTCAGTCCGTTTCTCTAGACGAGGTCTCCATTTTTAGGCCATCATATGAATTGGAGGTATAAGGGTCATTTTTGTAAAAGTTGCTTGTAATTGATTTCTTTGATGCCACTTAATGAAAGAAGGCCTCCCCACTTTTGAGTAGGTCCTGGTGACATAGCCCACATTGGGTGAAATCCATAATAAAATCATTGTGTCTTTGATCTCATGTTTTCTTATTATTTCTGCTTATTTTGGATGTGTTAAGTTACTTAGTTATGTATGCTCTTTTATATGCAATTCTAAATGCATCCATGAAGTTAAAAGATCCAGATCAAGTTGAGTCATTTATCTCCTATTTGAAAGTCTATATCCTTCCTTGTTTGCCTTAGTTTTATGCTTATTTTTTCTATCAATCATTTCCCTATGCTATAATGGCTTCTATGCAGAGAATGCATAGTAATAGAGAATGCATAGTAATAGAGGTGGTGCAATTGGCTCATCTTCTTCTCACCTACGGATGTTTGGATGGGAGTCTATGTTATGAAACCAGCTCAAGAAAAGATAGAAAAGATAGATCAACACCTTAGAATTGAACCTCTTCGAGGGGGAAACCTCCTTTACATTACATAAATGAACAATTCTTGGATCATTCAAATGAAAAAACCTCCTTTCTACATATAGGAGTCTTAGGAGTCACAATATAATTTAGCCGACCTGACAATAATAATATAAAGCCACAAAAATAACAATAGAGGGATTCTATGGGGCATAGTAATAACAATATGAGGGCAATAGGGGCACAACAATATTAATAAGGGGTATAACTACAATAGTAATGAGGTAATCACTAGTATTATAGGGACCCAACACATTATAAGAAAAAACAGTGGTGATAGAAGAGGCTGGCACGGTTTTCGAGGCCCGTGTTCTGCCCTGCACTACATTAGCTCCTCCACCCAACATCTCATTCCCCTTGGCTATCACTTGAAGTTGTGTCCTTCTGTTGCAGAGTATGAACTAGCCACAAAATACAAAATGGATGTCTCCCTCTTTGAGAGATTGATATGTGCGAGATCGAGCACGCGGCCCTAAGATGCCAAAGATGAATGAAGCTCTCAATTTCAATATTAATAACTGATATCTATCTCACATTGCATGACCACTCTAGCGTAATCAAGTGTGAAGCATCAAAAGAACTAGAAATGATCTATTTTTCTTAGATCATCGGGCCACGGAATCCTAGATCATGAATATAAATAGTAAGATTAACATATGCTAAGCGCGGCTTGTAGTGGAACTTTGTGTTTAGACAAGAAAATAAGAAGAGCGACATTACAATTCTGATGGTGTATAAAGGCCAGGTGAGTGAAATTCAAACAGATCTAAATGACCGTCTTTGCCCAGGAGCATCCAAATCGAGGAAATAGATGATGTCGCTTCACCTACCCCTCAACTTTTTCCTATGGATAGTTATTAGGGAGAAGAATCAAATATTATCATATTGCATCTGGTGAGGAGAAATATCCAAATCAAGGAGATAGATGATGTCGCTCCACCTACCCCTCGAGTTTGTTATGTGGATAGTTATCAGGGAGAAGAAGCAAATATTATGATATTTGCTCTGGTGAGGAGCAATAAAATACGGGGAATTGGAGGGTTTAGAAAAAAAACCACAACTCTACTTTGTAAATAATCCCCTGAGAGCCCCTGCCTATTACATATCTCTCTTTCAAATTCTCTGTAGCTTGTAGAATTTGAATCAATCTGGATGACATTTCTAGGGTTGTTGCCTCTACAGGCCTCAATTTGGATTCAAGAAAAAAAATTCTCCACAATATGAAAACCAATATGCAAGACACTGATCAATACAAGCAATTGAATCCCTCCTACATCTACATGTATTTTCTCTTCTTTGTTGAAATTGTAATTTCAACTACCGTGCAGCGCCAAAACCAGCCCGACTTCCCCGCACTGCTTTTGCCGATTGATGGTTTTTCCTCTGAGGGCTTCGATCACATTCGCTGATGGACACACGGCCACAACACTGTTCCAAAACCACTCATTCCCTGGGATGTAAAGTTTGAATAAAAGGGACCTTCGGGGAAATTGCGTCAACCGTCCGATCAATCTTGGGGCAGATTGATAGTTATGGTGGGAGTTTGAAAGTCCGTGCGATAATTGCATACAACCGTAGTCTACGATTAAAACAAAACTTAATTTGCCATGCTAAAGTAATAGATAAACGTAGTAAATATTGGTAAAGTTTTTAATTTTATTAGTTTTTGTTTTATTCACGGATGAAGTTCTTTTACGGCACAAGTAAAACGAAAAGACATATCATGTTTTTATTTTTGTTTTTGAAAATGTAATGCGACCTACGCAACAGGGTATATATGTTGTTGAAATTGTAATTTCAACTGCCCGAACAGTTGAACCGGCCAGCATTTAATATGCCCAAAACCACCAAAGCAAAACCACAAACCACCTTGATGCATATCGGACCGCTTTTGCGTGAAGGCAGTTTTCGTACACAAGAGCCCGATACAATATAGTTTTGACGCATGGCTCTCCCCATACGTCATCATCTATGACATATCGGGACATAAAGTTCAACATAAAAGTGGCTCCCGATATCTCCGTCCACCGTCCGATCTGCTCCATCAATCTCCGCCGTCGATTGCTCCAAGCAGCATACGGCTAACATTAAAAGCTTGGCGTGGAGTAAAATTAAGTTTTATTTTGACCATACTGGCATTAAAGAATTGTCATATGCATAGGTGGATTTTTAATTTTCTTTTACGGCATGTATGGGCTTGAGTTAAATAAAGGCATGGGCAATGACATATAGTTTAATTTTATTGCTTTTAAATATTCACGGGAGCATGATAAGTAAAAAGCGTGAAAGTTTGTATATAAGTTTTTTTTTTGTGAAGAAAATAGAGGGTGAAGGCAATGAAAGAATGAAGATGAAGATTTAAAAAGAAATGTGAAATGAACGCACAACAGTGTGAGTAGAGAGAACAAGGGGAGCAGCATGAAAGTTTTTTTATGTGTTGATTTCATATGGTAAGAAAGGAATGCACAGCAGTGCAGGTGTAAATTTTTGTTGAGAGGTTGAAATGCAATGTAAGGAATTACATTTACAACAGTAAATGTAAGATTGTTTTTTATTACAGCAGTATATGTAAAAGTCTTTTTTTATAGCAGTAAAGGTGAATGAGATTTTTACACATAGCAGTGTAAAATCTCAGGAGGAGACAGAGTAACTTTTGTTGTTGAATTTTATTTTGAGTGAATCCCTCTCAGCATAGAGGATGAATATGTATGAGTGATTTATGTTTTAATGAATAGAAATCTTTTTATGGTGATGCAATACTCTGTTCTTAAGTAAAATTTTTTAAAGCTTCCCTGTGCACAAAATATCCTGGAGTAAAGAAAACAGAGCATTGTCTCTGTGTGTTTTATTTTTTGTGTTTTTGGGATTTTACCAGAAAAATCCCCAACAGTGGTATCAAAGCAGGCTTAGGCTCTTTGAAGGTGACAAAGAAGCTGAAGGGAGGAGTCTTGTGTTGCAGCAGTAGATCTTCTCAGCAGAGTGAAGACTAAGTTAAAAATCCAGGTATTTTTCAGGTTAGTTTTTTCTGTGTTGTTGTTGAAGAAACAGTCAGTGGTTTTAAAAACACAGTGAAGTATATTTGAAGCATAGTTAAGAATGGCAAGGTCAAAGAAGAAAGTCTCCAGTCCTCCTAAAAATGTGTCTCCCTCTTCTACTAAAATAGAAAACAAACTATTTGAAAGCATTTTATTTGAGGCTCCAAGGTTCAATGGAAACTTTGATATATGGGAAATAAAAAATGAAAGGAAATTTCGTAAATCTCAAGGGATTGAAATTTGGAGTCATGTTGATGATAGCAAGATGGATAAGAGAAAACCAAGGAGACATGGCAAAAGCCAGCAAAGACAATCTTGGATGGACTGCCTGATTACGTAAAGAAAGAATCTAGGAAAATATTCATCAGCAAAGGATATATGGGACAGACTTCATGACCTTCATGCAAAGGGAGCACTGACCATGACCATTAGTCAAGAAGGAAATTCTGAACCCATCATAGAAGCTGAAAATGAGAAGGTTGACCTCATCAAGCTTCATGTGCAAGAAAGGGATGAAAAGCTTACCAAGCTTAAAAAGGAACTTGATGAAAGCAAAAGGAAGCATCATGAAAAAGTCATATCCATGACAAATCAGTTAAATAAAGCAAAGAAGCAAGAAGATGCCTTGTCAAGTCAACTTGAACAAAGGCACAAGAGAGTGAACAAACTTGTAGAAGAGATTGGACAGTACAAGGTAGAGGTATCCTCCCTTAAGTCTGATCTACAAGAAGCCAAGAAGCAGGCACAAGAAGCCAAGAAGCAGGCACAAGAAGCCAAGAAGCAAGCACAAGAAGCTGAGAAGAAAATGGAGAGAAATCAAGCTAAGAATGAAGAAATCTCCAAAATGAAGTCAGATATAATCTCTCTTAAAATAGCAGCAGCTGAAGCTACTCGTAGCAAGGAAGAAACTGAGAAACAACTTGCAAAGAAGA
>APFE030983581.1:9504-55530 GCA_000404065.3 Pinus taeda
AATCCAAATATTGGTTAGTGGTTACCCCGGCCGTATTCCCTTGGGAGTCAAAGGGAACAACCTGGGTGTTAACACAACCCATTAGAGGAAACTTGGAAACATAACAGATTGCATCCATAACATAGGTAGCCAAATAGAAAGAGGGATAAATCCTCTGAGTAGTAGTTCTTTTGGACCAGTAGTTTAAAATAGCTATGACTGAATTATCAGACAATATCTTAGCTCAATCCACAATAGTAGCATTAGTGGCGACATCTAATAAGGGTAGCCATTTAGATGGAAACCTGTTGACGCCGGTCTTCCCAAAAAGTGTACAGAGCATAGTAGCAGCAAAGCAATATGGGGAAGAGAGAGAACCAGTACTGTACATACCGTGTTTATCCTTTTTTAGTGGTTCATCCCTTCTTGACTAGTCCTTGGTGCATTCTGCCAAATATTTTTTTTCTTTAGCGAAATTCTCCATAAACTGTTTATTGTACGTTACCTGTGGCTCTGGTAAATGATACATGAGCCTTAAATCTTGTGAAGTGAATGAGCCAATGAGTCCTTGGCTCTGAGTCTTAAATTGTCTATCTATTATCTCAGCACTATCCAATACCCATTTCACCATATCCATGTATGGAAGAATCTTGGGTCTTGACGCTATCCAGTGCAAGAATGAACATGCTAATTCTGTAATTGACAGCTCAGACAACCCGCGTGAGTTTGCAGTCACTGTAACCTCCATTACTCTGGGATTTTCTTCCTCAAGTAGACTGTACATGCCTTCCTAGGTAGTGACGCTAGCGTCTCTATTATAGGTGGTGTTTGTGTATAAGGGCATCATGTCTTTGTCTTCATAAATTGGAGTGTTTCCCTTTCTTCTCATTATATTCTAAACAATGCTACGTATACCTTTCTGCTTTCTGCTCTTGCAATTTACAAATAAGGAAAGAGTAATGATAAGAAATAAGGTGACGGGAAAGATTTAAATTCTGAAATAATATAAAATATATCACCCTACGTGAAATGACCCTTCGATCAGATCAAAACCTTCTTTCATTAATGATCATCAACTAACTCATTAAATTAACATTAATGCACATAGCTTAACATCGGATTATGGAAAAACTTTTTTCAATAACAAGCCCTATAGATTTGTGATAAAACGATTTTGCAATTTGCTTCGCAATATCACAGACCACAATATCACTAATCCATTTCGCTAATCTGTTGTGTTTGACAATCATTTGTTACCATATGTTTCTGCGAAATGCGATTTGTAAGACGTGTCATCACATATCGGCAGCTTGAGGTATTTCACCTTAAGTGATACTTGAGGCATATGAAAACTGCGATGGGATGAGTTTCTTCAGTGTGTGATCTCGTATCGCGATTTCGCAATCTTACGAGTTTTCTTATTTAATGTTATCTATTACCTTCTTTGTGATGCGATGCTTTATTTTTGAGAGAATTTATCATAAAAATTAATTCTTTTTTTGGATTTTGCTGATGTTTTCCTACGTTTATGATAGTAAGATTTATTCAAGAAGGGAATACAAATGCTAATTTATTTTTTTAATTTTTTGATAAGGGTCCCTACTTATTTAGTAATAGTAATAAAACTAAATAAGAAGGGGGGTTGTTGCTGGCCACAACAGAGTGTTGACTGGTAGAATTGCGCAATCTTGAAGCCGCATAGGCTGCCAGATAGGATTATGCAATTTATGGAGGGGAGGTTGGTTGCCCTCCAGAAATGTGCAATTTTCTTGGGGAAGCTTCTCAGCATGCGGCTAGACCAAGTCTGGGTGAGCAACCTGTGAGGGGAATGCATCAAGCTGTGATCGATAGGCTGCCTTTGTGTAAGAAAAACACTGAAACTTGTGAACTTGATGAAGCAAGAAAAGTTGTTGTGAAGGTTGGAAGGGAGGCTCCAAAACAAAGCTAAGGAAAAATTTTGGACGGTGGTTGTAGCCGCTACAACACTTGGCGACACACTAGTAGAACTCCAACTCTCTGAATGAACCTTGTTCGTGAAAAGAAAGTCTAACACCTCTAGATGTATTGCTCAGTTCTCAACTTCTCTTGGTTTCACACTAGCTTGATTGTAAGATATAGCATCTGACAAACTCTTGGTTGATTGACACACATTCCAAGCCAAGTCAACATATTTTTTTCGATTGGGGTTGAGGGGTATATTAATGCACAAGCAATATAGTCATTAGAGTTTTAGTTTCATCTCTAGTGTTGCTTCACTGCCAGCACACCTGGACAGTACCCCGACGAAGTCAAATAGGAACACAAGCATGGCTCCACTGCTAGTGACCCTGGTCAGTGCCCTGACGGAGTTATTTGTATCACCTCTCTGTGTAGGAAGCCTTTCTCTTCTTTCGCCTTATTCATTTTTTTTTTTTAACTTTTTTAACTTTTTAATTTTTTCATTTTCATCTTCGTAACTCTTCATAACACTTATTCATTTCATAGGCAGAAGAGGGATCTCGACTTATTGAGAGCAGAAGAGGTTGTTCTTGTAGAGAAGGAGATTACTATACTTTTGACTTCCCTGTTAAGGTTTTCCCCCTCACCTTAATCTACTTGACTGAGCTGACAAGGGTTAGCCAAAAAACAATCGACTAGATTATGTGACACTAGTTAGCACACAAGTATTGTGTTTTCACCAAGGTTCACTTCGAATAGTATGTATTTTCAATCGGTGTATCATGGAATGAAAGTAACAAGCTCTTCATATAGAGGGAGGGTGACAGATAACCAAGTAGTGATAGCAGCACATGGCCTCTTGTACATTACCTAGCTTTCTTCAAGAGTCATACATATTTTCATGTGAAACTATCCTACAAAACGAAACAAGAAAACTAACAAATAAAAAAGCAAAGAAAGAGCATAAGAAAAAGTGAAAGCAAAGCAGGTAAGAAAACAAGCAAGGATACAAACAAACAAACAAAGCAAGTAAGAAAACAAGCATGCAAGAAAACTACTTGAAAGCAAACACTACTCCTACTCCTAAGCTAACGGTGCATGGGTCATCTCATGTGAAGTGATACTTCGAATGTAGCCACCGATGCATTGGTTGACCCATGTTGGTGAAGGAAAGGTTCACGAATGAGACAATTGTATGAACCAGCAAACAAGAAAGATGTAACAGTGAAGACAAACACACTCCGAGCTTACAAGTGGCCACAGAATAGAGATGAGTGATAGTGCATGACATACATTCTGTGGTGTTTCCATGATGTTCTGCTACACTGCATGTAGATTTTGAGTGCATGCATTCTCTTGACAGTGACATGCAAGCAATCATGAAAAAGGTAGACCACTTGGGTTGTGCATGTGTGCTTGTTGTGTAAGATTCCTCCAACGCCTGAGCGATGGGATCATGTAGTTCGAGTGGAGGAAGTGAAATATGGGTGTTATGTTGATCTTCTATGCAAATAAGAGAGTGATAAGGAGCCTTGAATGTTTCAACAATTACCTAACCGAAGTGAAACCAACCTCAGGATAGTGAGGGCCTAACATAACCATCAGCTTGGGCTGAAGTGCCTTAATAGTCTGGATTCTTTTGGCTTCATTGACAAATAGATCATCGTAGACCAGTGTCTTGGATATATTAACAATGACTAAATCAACATTGTGATCAGATGAGGAACTGACTAGACCATGACAACCAAGATCAAAAAATTCAAGATGCTTGTTGGCATCCTCATGATTTGATGAATTGGGGAGACGGGTAGAAGAGAAGAAAAGATGTTGACCCTCTATGCTTTTAAGAAAGACAAATGACAGATTGAATGGATTTTATGAGGAATATGTGTCCTCTCCAAACTGTAATGATAAATTGACATCTGAGGTGTCTTGTGAATGTTCAGAAGCAGAAGCATCCAAAAATGAGTTTTCAAAGGAGAAATGAGCAATGGAAAAATCAAAAGGGATGTTAGCATGAAGTGGATGAGGTGCGGATAGAAGGGAGTCATCCTTCACCACAATTTCTTATTTTGATTCCCACACACACTCATCATGAATGATGGCCAGGTCGACTGCACAACACCAACTCCGTCGACAGCTTGATCCTCATTCACAACAGGTGAGGAGTCCGGAATGGAAGAACACAAGATAGTACAATCTGGAGGATCAACAACACGTGAGGATGGAGGTTAAAGGAACAAGTCCATATGACAACCAATAGGCTTGTAAGCCAAATCTGCATAAATATCTAGAGCAAGTGGGGTGGGATGATGTTACAATTCAACTAAGGTGTGTGTATGATCTCCCACATCACTCCGCAGTGGTGAATTTGTCTGATAAGGTGAAGGTGGACAGTTACTTGTGGTAGCAACTTTGCCTGCCTATGATTGTGTAGCTCCATCATCGAAGTATGCTGAGCAGGCTTCAGATATGTGAAGAAGATACTTAAATCTTCCATCAAGAAATTCCCAATCAATATCATCTTCTAGGAATCGGCATGCAAGATTACAAAAGTGTGTGTAAAACTATTCAACGGATTCATTGAGTGCTTTTCGTAATTTCAGATTTTCTTTGTTGAGTGCTTAATGGTTGAAGTGATTGAAAGCATGGTTTATATCATCGACCAGATGAATAGATTTTTCAAGTAGCGTGGCACACCAGTGCATTGGGTTCCCTCGAAGCATGTAGATGAACAATGCGCAACTCATGTATTCTTCAAAGAATCCATGTCTTTCACATGAGCCTACAATGCCTACCACATGCCTTACAAAGGCTACATATTCTCCACCATCAAATGTTTTATGAGACAAGTTATCCAAGAGATTTTTTGGGATGATGAAGCTGTTTCCATAAGACATACATTCCAGAAGAGAAACTCGTTAGTGAGTCATGATAGATGTGTAGAGATTCAAAACAGATGTGAGGACTGAACTTGTCATCTAGCCCTCCTCCTAGAACCAAAATATTGACACTGCTGGACCTGTCAACATGTAAGGGGATCTCCCTGGTAAGAAGTCCCAATTAGACCTCAGACCGTTTGGTGTAGGAGTCCCAATAGTGGGTCGTGAAGCAATGCCTTGGCTACGATGTCACATAGAAGAAAGTAGGATAACTCTATTGGTAACAAGGGTGTGACCATAGAAGTGAGTCAAAGAAGGTGTATGAGAGGTTCTAACACAGGTGGGCTAAGATGAGGGTGAAGGTGAGTTCCAGGTTGAAAGGGTTTACTCTCAACTTGGCTAGGAAGACACAACACACATGACATACATAGCTTCCGGTGGAGTAGTCCACATGGATGCGGCAGTAACAACATACAAGGTAAGATAACACGTACAACACTCACAGATTAGTCTGAATGAGTGCAACAGTTGTTACAGCGAGCTTCATGTGAAAGGTTTGTCTGATGTCCAGGAAAGCAGTCGACACCGATGGGACAGAATTAACAACATGTAGAACACATTTCCATTAATAGATTATGCATTACAACAAATGAAACAATTCAGACGTAGAACACAGGTTAAAGCAACATGCATTACAAGTGTTAAAGATCAATCTTACAACAGATGCAATATATGTGTGAAAATGTGTTGGCTCTTATTATATATAGAAGTGTAAGTTCCAATCATACAATACATCCATGTAAATCCGTTAGCCTGTTACATAGAGTTTTGTTACTATCCTTGTACTCCCTGTTCCATGATCTTGGAGGACCTCTATAGTGAACCCTACATGCTTACCCTTCATGAAGAAAATCCCATTGCGTCGCACCAATATGCAGGGATTAACATTGTCCCTAGTGCCGACCAGAGTGACTGAGCTTTGATCTAGTCGCATTGGTCCTCTTATGGAAAGTTTTTTAAATAAAGAGCTGAAGCTTCCAACTCTAGAAGCTTCGTAACAGAAGTCTGGTAAATGGTTTGGCCGGATGGGGTCGAGGATGTTAGTTTGGGCTCCTTTCCCCTATAACGATGAAACTACCTCAAGAGATAAAACCTTCTCCCATGAGAAGAGGATCCATCTCCCATCCATTCATGCTCTATAAACCTCCCTTTTTTCCAAGCACAAGCTAGTGTTCAAGTGTTAATATTGGTGTGCTAGTGCTAATTAAGTTTGGAGTAAACAACAAGCTATTCATAGTTGTAGCTCTCTAGTTGTGTGAGGGAGAAATGTGAATTTGGTTTAGTGTGAAGCCTAAAAGGAAGAGCCTTAAAACTACTATTGTTAAGGCCATCATGGAATGCTAGCAAAAGTGTGTAGGAACCTAGTTTTATCAAAGGAGAATGGCAACGTCAAGACAATGGTTATAATCTCTTCTTGATTCAATATATATGCAACTATCAACTGATTTCCTACATGATTTTTCATCTTACGTGTTCATGGCTTAATGTTTCTTGACTTGTTAAGTAGTTTGAATTAAAATTTGTGTATTATCACGGTTGTTGTTTGCTATTATTTACTTGTTTCAGGTGCTTGAAGAAGGAAGTGAGAGATAGCTGGAGCGAGAAAGCAAGGACACCATCAAATAGGATAAGCATACTAATAGGTAGGCCCTCTTAATTGGCTCTAACCTAAGGAAATATTCCATAGAATCTATCAGTTGTGGCTAGACCCATTATCGGGCTAGAGGAATTTGTTTGTCTAAGCGTTTCTTTTCCGGCACAGGTTACATTGCTTGTCTTGTTGTTGGTAAAGTTGGTGCTTCATTAGTCTAAACGAGTCTACCTCTTCATGTTTTCATTTTCTTGTAGAGCTGATTGTCTTGAAATTTTTTCATTGAAGTGTTGTATGCAAAAATTTCATTTCGTTGTCTCATTAAAAAAGTATGAAATTTTAGTTTGTTGCATCATTGTGCTATGATAGCCTACATCATTAGAAACTTGGATTGCATTGGCATTTGAAAAGGGAAAGAACTCATTTGCTTTTGAAAGGATTGTTAGAAATGTGTTTGTCAGGAAATTAGGAATTGGAATGCATTTTTCATTAGTTTAGGTTTTCGAAAAGTGAAGTAGTGAAAGATCATTTTGCTTTTACTTGCTTGGTTGTTTTCATTTGATTGTGTAGTTTCTACCCTCTCTAGTGTAGGAAATTCATCGAATTGGAAGGGTCTTGTCTCATTTAGTTGCATTTAAGGTTCTTCTAAGTCACATCGCTAAGGTCTGAAAACTGAAACATAACTCAAGATAAACTTTGAAATGAGCTCAATTAACCTAAGGTGAATTTGACATCTAACGATAATATCTGGAAGGTATAGGCTAGCGACGTGTTTCAACATCTTTAAACCTAGCAACTATCATTAGCTTTAGCATTAGACAGTGCTAGTATAAATTTATGCTCCCCATACCATTGAGTATATAATGGGAGACCCATCTAGGCTACAATCCTTTATCCTTAGGAAGTCGAGTTGGCCGCCTTGCAAATGTGATACACTGAACACATCATTTGGAGAGATTGCCTACTCGTACTTCTCTGTTCATTGGGAGGTATTTTGCAGTTGATGGTTGCCTGGTAATCTTATTTAACTAGACCATCTAGAGTAGTCATTTTATATTTTTGACTCATTAAACTTAACGGATCATTCAAGCACTTGTCCTTTCGAGCTCGCTTCCAATTGAAAGCAGTAGAGACATCTTTGTTTCTTTCTGAACTCTTAAAAAATGAAAGAGAACCAGTCTTTTATGTGTCTTAATAATTGATTGCCCATGATCTGATAACATCCTATTGGTCTTTTCTGAGACCAAATATTGAGTTTCCCTGAAATAACATTTTAAACCATTGAAGTATATTTGTCTCTTTTCTGTCAACTAAGACAAGGTCATCGTGGTTGAACCATTTGGTTCACCTAGTTCCTCTTCATCTCCTCCCTCTGGAAGATTGCCACATGAGCCATTTCTTGAGTTACTAGAGTCACTCGAGGATGAAGGTGTTGAGCTAAAAATTATTCTGATCATTTAACCTTTGTCATCTCGTCCCTGCCTAGTTTAGATACTAGGTCGTTTGTTGATCTTGTCTTAGAATCTCTAGACAATCTTGTTCAAACTCCTGAGAATTCACCGACCACTAACGGTCAGCTTGGACTGGTTATCTATCCTCCAAATCCTCTATTTGACCTTGTTATTATATCACTGCAACATCCTTACAGTCTGTATGATCATCCAGGTTTACCTTTGGAATTATCCCCTTGTACTTCTTTGAACGTTATTCATCGTTTATTCCCAGATATGGAACCCGAAGGAAATTCTCCAGTCACTTCTCCGGAAGAGTCAGAAGTTTCTACTCCACACACTCACAAGGAGGAAGAAAATCCTTTCCCTCCCGAATGTTTCCCCTATAGAGGGGGCATCCCGCCAATTTGCCACCAAACTATGTGTCTTTGGCATAGTTGGTTTTAGGTACACCTAGTGCCTCATCACTTTACCATAACCATGTGTGAGCATCGAGTGCCATACCTACTTCAGGTCCATTCATTTTGAACATGACCTCCCAACAGGCGGTTAACTCAGTCCTGGTGAAACCCATTGTTTCGAACCCCCTTGTATCATCAGTCCTAGTCACCCGTCCAGTTCAACCAGTGATCTCCAGAAATGTCTCTATCAGTTCCTCCATCCCTCTGGTTAGTGGCCAAGTTGTGCCACCACCTCGAGGGAAAAGCATGAATTTTTCTATGGTGTCAAGCTCCACCAATGTGAGTGTCTCACAAGCTCACATGCTTGGTATGAACCAACCTTTTTCTGGCATTATTCACAACCCTGCTGATCCTATTGGATCAAGCAATGTCCAGTACCAACAGGTTCAAAATCCCATTGGTCCATCTGGGTCGAGCAATGTCTAGTATTAATAGCACTATGAGGCTTAGGTCCAATACCAAACTCCTTACATTCCATATGGTTCTCAAGGAATGCTTAATCAACCTTACACCCTTTAGTCTGGGTAGTACATTGAGCCTAGCTCGTCCAATTTCCAGGGTGGCTATGGCCAGATTCAGTTTGGAAATTTTTCAGGCACTATACAAGTACCCTTGCAACAATAAGGAAAACCTATACAACAACAAAGTAAACCTTTGTTACCACAAGGGAAATCTTTGTTGCAGCAAGGGCTATTTGTACAACATCAAGGGAAAACGATCCCATAGCAAGGGCAATTGCAACAACCGCAAGGGAAACCATTGCATGTTATACAACAAATTGACCTCCCCATCAACTCAAAGGGTAAAGACATGATAGCTGAAGAAAATACCAAGATCACATGCCTTGTTTCCACACTAACATTGGCTATGCACTGACAACCTGCATTATAAATCTTCTCTACAAGCCTAAGGGTGCGTTAGTGACCCAACTAACTCAAGTTGCTAGTCGGGATAAGCATTAGTGGATCCTAGTGAATTTATAAGGGTCAAAGGAACGAATTGACTCATAAATATCTAGATATTTGTTCCTAAAAACACTCAGGAAAAGCATGGAAACATCCAGATTCGACCTATTTGGAGGATTTCTAATCCTATCTAAGGAGGAAAATGGGAAAGTGCTAAAAAGCATTGAAACTTCATTGCTTTTACCCTAGGGAACTCAATGAGGAACTTAGAAACCCTAACTCAATTGCCATATAAGCAAAGCTAGGGCTATGGTGATGGAGGTCAGAGCATTTGAAAGGATAGCATACTTGATTGTTGAGCATTGTCTCAAATCTTAAGAAGTTGGTAAGAAGGGAGAGAGAGAGAGAGAAGCTGGAGGGGTAAGGGAAGGCTAATACAACAGATGGTTGTGATCACTCTACCAACATTAATATCGAACTACAGTCGTACTGTCTAGTCCATGGTGTTGGTACTATCATTCATTCAGTTGTTTTTCCAATACCTATTAGCATGAGTAGCTTAGTTATGTGTAACTAGATGTTATTTTATGTATTCATATATTAGTTATCAGAGTTGTATGTTGTGATTATGCTTGTCTCTTCTATGTGCAGGACTTGATCTAGAGCCGGCTCAGGGGACTTCCACCTAGCTGCATTGTGCTCTCCAACAAATCTACACGGAGGCTTGAGGTAATCTACTTCTCCTACTTTGATAATTAGTTATTGTTTATGAACATACATGTAACTTTGTGATAGTTGTAGATAATCTTATAGCCTTTTGAAGGTCTCGGGAAGACCTTTGAGGGTATCTTCATTCTCCATACACTGTGATTTTTATCCTATAGCAGAATTGGTGATTCCAATGGGGACTATACATCTAGTTCCCGGTTTACCCGGACAGATATGAGTTCTCTCCTCCTTCTAAGACCTCCCTATACTTCTGCATTCCCTTTCTGACCCACCAAAAACCTTGTTGCATCTTGCCTACATGTATTCATCACTGAATTTGATCTAAGAAGCCCTATTTTTGACTACTTTCCCACACTAATGCAGGTTAGAAGACTACACAGTGCTTTATAAAGCACTATTTCTGTTCACAGGGAGCGTTAGTGGACCTATTAACTCTCTGTGGCCACTGCTACAGAGTGTTAGTCTCCCAAAACCTTGATTTCCAACCGTATCTACAAACCAAAAGGGATAGGAATTCTACTCATGGACTGAAAGAAGATCTATTACTGCATTTTGTTAGCAAAATAGGTGTCCTAAAAGTTTTTTTTTTTAGGAAAAAGGTTTTGATTTTCTTTCTTAGAAGCATTCTTTATGAAAGAAAGATCCACATTTTTTTATTCATTCTTCTATTTAGCTGGTTAAAAACTACTTTATTTTTGGTTTCAAGTAGTTGTTAAGAAAACATTGGAAATATTTCCATTTGTTATGCATGTGTTAAATGACTAAGATGCATGGAAAGAATATGAATATGTGAAAGACTCTCACTTGTAGAATACAACTTGTTTTCATCGAATTGAAATTTTTTTAAAGCATTGTCTTGTGCATGATTTATTGAGTTAGAGTCTCATCACATTTGATACGTCAACTCCACTACCGAAGACAATTATCAAGTACACATAAAATTTACCTAGAATCAATTAGTAACTCTTTATTGAGCAAACAAACATTAGTTCAGGCTAGGATCTTGGGATAGGCAGTGTAAGTAAACTACCCAAGATCGAAAACCCAAACTAGTGTCATTAAAAGAAAGAAAATTCCTACTGCACTCATACTACCAGGACCACTCTAGTAAAGCGGAGCAAAATATGAGACAACATCGAACTATAAGTGAAGGTAGCCTACCTTCGCTTGCAACTTCTTTGGGTATTCTATGTATTGGGGATCCTTCAGGGATTTTGGAGCTGAGTCAGGGACTTAGGTATCCTGCACACACAGCGTACTGTTTGCAACTACGTCCCCCCGATAGTGTCTGTGATTTGAGTTATCCTTAGTGGCCAAGATTTTAGGGAATTACACAAGGTGACTAGGGTGGGCTTCCCTAGTACCTAACACAGATGGACCTACTCGGTCTTCAGTTTTTGGGAGGTTGCCCATCTTCATGAGAGTACTTGGCCCCCTAATTTGAGGTTCGACTGAAGCTCAAGGGTAACCGTAATTCTACATTTGGTCAACACTCTTTGTTATTCACTGTGATACTAGGTTTCATCTTTGGTGATCGGTTCTTATCCAACATGGTGATTTCCTTCTGTTTGCTGATTGATTAACTTAGTGTATTTTTTATATTTTTTTAGGTACATGAGTGTTATCATTTGAGACTTTAACAAATATCATGATAAAAGTTATTGATAAAAAGTAACGGTCAATGTGGCTACATCCGTCCCTCTTCATCAATCTAGATGATTGCTAGGACTTCCTCCACCCATTATGGAAGATCCACCAAGCTCCAGTGAACTGGATTCCCCATCTTCGGGGAGTTAGTCTCCTAGATCTCACATGGGATCTGTTTAGACAATTGACGATTCAAGTTTGCTAGAGGATTTCTTTACCGAAGGATTCCTTCCTCCCTTTAACCCTCTGCTCATAAATCCGTTGGATCCAGTCTTGGCTCCTGTGGTAACTGTACTTCCTGCTTCTGTAGTTGGAACATTTCCATCTATCCCATTGATGACTAATGGGTCATGGGACTTTAGGGACACTTTTGGTCCTCCACGACTTCCCCAGTTGACAATCACCACAACACTGTCTATGGTGAACCACGCTATCCCATTTGTCCCAGGTACAACCACTCACATGACACCCTCTACGATTAGAACCCAGCCAATGCCAGGTTCCACCCCTTTAGTGTCAAACTGCATACCTTCGACAAGTGCTACATACAACGCTCTCTATAATGCTCAATATGGCACTATAGGCGTGGTTCCCATCCACCAAAAATATGGTCAGCTGCCATTGTACAGTTCATTCCCCTAGATTCAAGTATCTAGGGGAATTCCCAATATGCACATGCCGCTAGGGAATGTAACAGTTCCCCCTCCATTCTCAGGCATGCATGGTCAATCACTGATTGACATGAGTGTTCCTTATGTCAATCAAGGACATATGGTTAGTTTTGTGGCAGGCGGGAATCCTCAAGGAAGTCCCAACCAATCCATGGGGCACTCTACTCATACATTCAAATGAGTCAACGGGGCACCGCTTATCCTAGGGACAATTCTATACCCTAGTATCAAAATCCCCATGGAAATCCACACTACACTGCCATACCCCAAGGAAACTACTATACCACACAGCCTATGTATAATATTGGGACTCAAAATATGGGAGGACTGCAAGGCTCCTCAAGTCATATGTCATTTCCTTGGTCCGAGTCGGGGGCACCACACAATCTGCCTTTCTTGGCAAGGTTGGATATCCTCGACTTGTACAAACTTACGAATGACCCCATCTATCATAACTTACAATGGTCGCCAATCCCGCATAAAATACCAACAGACATCCCCAAGTTCAATGGGAAACAAGGGGAGGATTTAGGGACTCATATCACCACCCACCATCTTTGGAGTGTTTCTAACTCCACTGTGGATGATAGTGTCTGGTTACATCCTTTTCCCCACACCTCATTGGCAACACAACTAAGTGGTACATTGAGATACCACATGCGTCAGTAAATACCTTTGATGCTCTGGCGATGGAATTCTTAAAGGACTTCCAGCAACCCATACGCTATGAGATTGGGACGGAACTCCTCACTTCTTTACGTCAGGATATCGCTACCCACATCTTTGATCATATACATGAATGGAGACATAGGCGGAGGTTAGTTAAAGCTCTCCTCCCAGGCTATCTCTTAGCAGACTGGTTCTAGAAGTCCCTACTACCCCGAACCGCTAAGGATGTCGCCTTAGGTGGTGCTGTCATAGAACACCAATCCATATGTCATTCCCATCACTTAGATCTGATATATTCACAGTCTGGCACTCTGTACGATGTAATCCCTAATGCCCCTCGCAACTCCAATGCTTCCACTACTACCAAATTGATTGCTCTTCCTACCATTGTGATAAATTCTGTGCAGTCTACACAACATCTCAGTGGTAATAATAAGAAGAACAAGAAAAATATCGCTTCTTCTGAGGAATAGTCAACAAAGCAAGAAAACCCAAAACAAAAGGCTACTGAGCTCTTTGACGATGGAAAGGATAAACCTAGCCAATTCCCTTGCAAAATCTGTGTTGAATACCACATGATATATCTGTGTTTGCATCTTTAGGAATGCATAGATTTCATTGCTAACAAGGATACTGGTAGGACCCCTGCTATCCTTAATAATCCTTTCCCCGCTCAGTAGCAGCAACACCTCATTGCAAACGAACCCTAATCCCCACAAGAGGGCAATGGTGGTTCACAACATCCTTCAGCTAGTGAAGGATCTTCTACAGTTTATACCTTTGAAATGGTAGATCTCCAAACCAAAGCCAAACCTTATGGAGCTCTTGTTGCTCATGTAGAGGAACCTTAAGTCAAAACCCATCGCTGCCCAACAATTTGGATATCAAAAGGCCAACTGCTGACCTTGTTATTCGCCCCCCCAAAGGGGCACTTTGATGCACAACACACAATACATCTGCACGTGCCCCCCAAAACTACAAAATTGTAGAAGACTTGGCACAAACGCCGTTGGCTATGTCGACGCTTGAAGTATTACAAACATGCCTAGAAGAAAGGAAAGCTTTGATTTTGGCTATTGGTGGTATCGACCCACAGGATTCCATGATTTCAATTTTCGACATGGAAAAGTGTAAACTTCTCCTTTCTCACCAGCTTGCATTTCAGGTGCAATTCTTTTCAAAAGGTAAAGGAATACATAGAACTGTCATTGACAAAGTTGCTTCTACCTTCATCATCTCAACTTCATGTTGGATTGCTTTGGGTCCTCCAACCATATCCCCACCATCAAATTCCCTTCAAGCTTTCGACGACCACACTTTTATCCCAAAAGGTTACCTAGCTAGCTATCCTATCACCTTGAGTGGGAAAACAAAAATGGTAGATATTGAAGTCTCATAAAATCAACTATAATTTGCTTTTGGGCTGCACTTGGACTTATGCCATGAAGGATGTTGTGTCTTCAGTCTTCCGTATCATCCTCTTTCCCTTGGATGGAAAGATAGTCACAGTGGACCAGTTGTCCTTTTGCACCCCAGATTACTCTCTGTTACCTAGAAACTTTGTACCCTTAGTGGGTGGTGTACCTGACTCTTACGTTAGTATCGGTACCAGTCTACTAAAGGATTCTTCCCTCATGGGTTGTTTCCCTCTTCAGCCACCCAAGGTTTCACAGACGGTCAATATACTTTCATCTATTACTCATGAAAAGACTAATCCATGGATCCTACCAGATCCTTTAGACATTGACACATATGGAGAACAAATGCCTCTGTCACCAGCTAAATGGGCCTACCAATCCATTCAATATGCATTTACATCTTCGGTCACTTTGGTTATGGCCAATGGTACCACTGCCCCTCCCATAATTGCTCCTTCTTTCAATCCACTCAGTCAAATCCTACCTAAGGATGAAGCTATTAGAGAGATCATGAGTTTAGAAGAGCATCCTTGGAAGGACTCACACCATCATGTTTCGATATATGATCCGAACATGATGCCTCTTCAAATCCTATCACCTGACGCACATGAAATCATTTCCTCACCATATACGACTATCCAACCTTTGGACTTAGAAGGAAACAAGGGCAATATTTCAAAAACATTGCTCATCGATATTTTTGTCATGACAGGCATCGTGGAAAACATACCGATTGGAGCCAATCGCAATCCTGAGGAAATTGTGAGCTTCACCTACCCTTTTAAGGACTTCAACGATGTTTTCCCTTGGTCTTATGAGGAAATGCATGGCATATACCCTTCTATTGCCAAGAAAGAGATCAAGCAAGATCGAGCATTCTTTTTATGGTATTTTTCTTGCACGATAATCTAAAAAATCCTCGAGTATCCTTCTTCGGGCTCATTAAACTACCATGAAGAAGATCGAGCACTATTTTTATGGTATTTTTCTTGCTCTTTAATCTGAAAAACCTTGAATCTCCTTGTTTGGGCTTGTTAAACTACTGCAAAGAAGATATGAGCATGTTCTTTTATGGGATGTTTTCTCACTCTAAAAACTGAAAAGTATTCTAGTTTTTCATCATTGGGCTTGTTAAACATATACAACGATGGTCTGAGAAACTCTTTTTCGCTCATTTTCTAGCTCATTAAACTGAAAAAGACCATTAGAGCATTCCTTTTAGGCGCTTTTTTCTCGCTCATAAAACTAAAAAAATCCCAAGTTTTGTCTTTAGGCTTGTTAAAAATTTATAAAGATGACCTAAGCATTCTTTTAGGTACTTTTCTCGCTCGTTAAACTTAAAAATCCAGAGTTTTTGTCATCGGGCTCGTTAAAAATATAAGACAACAACTAGAGCACTTGATTTTTTGGGACCATTTCTCGCTCTTAAATAGAAAAATCCTCGAGTTTTTCCATCCTTCATGCTCGTTATCTACTAAAGAGGAATGAGCTGTTCTTTTACCTATTTTTCCTCACTCACTAAAATGAAAAAGATATCTTGAGTTTTCTTCATTTGACTCGTTAAAAATTTGATGAAGGTTTTGAGTTTGTCGTCATGTGACTCATTAAAAATTCACCAAAAAAATGAGTTTAGTCCCTCCCCTTGTACTCATAGCAAAATTGGGTAGACATTTATTGAAAATAGGTTTCTCTTTATCCGGATTCAATAGATTAACTCACGGAAATGTAATTGATCCAGGTATACTATTAACCTTTTGTCACACCCGATTAACAACTATGACAAAGGGACCACCATGGAGTTTCACTTTACGATTTTTTGAGACTCTCTAAATATTTAAAGACCACCGAGCTGTCTAATCTGGGCTCATTAAAATACACAGACAAGATATAGATTCACTCTATTTAGGATCCTTTTCAAACTCTCAAAACATGAAAATATCGATGAGTTTGCATGTCTAGACTCATTAAACTAATCAGATAGGGTATAGAGTCATTCTTGTTGCAATCCTTTTTAGACTCTCAAAAAATGAAACAATCAACGAGTTTACCCATCTGGACTCACTATACTTATCAGATGGGGAAAGTAGACAATACAACTGCATTCAGTATTAGAAAGCATGGTTTGGCAACAGTGGTTCCCTTGAACATGGCACTCCCTTAGATAAACCTTCCTTGTGACAGCCTCTCAATATGAATCCTACCATCCTATGAGTTTAGCCTAAATACCCTGATGTTCTTGCATCTCTGTATCCTAACACTCTTTGGTGTTCATGAGTCTAGTGTTGCATGGTTAAAACCATTATCATGCCATCTATTGTTCAAGGGTTAACCTTTTTCTTCCTCGATCAACCCATCACGCATATCCTTTCATCATGCCCTCTATTGTTTAGACCTAATGCTCAAAGATTTATCAAAAAACAAAATCATTCTTGTCCAGTTTCATGTTGAATGATGTAGGACACATTATTTCCTACCTTTCTACAGGTATCTTCCTATCAACTTCAACACTCTATCTAGGAAGACAACCCAGAAACACATTCAGCACCTTGGTACATGCAGACATCAGTGTTAGGTTGCCTTATGTTTGATCATGGGTTCTCATTATTGGCTCCTGGTTAAGCGATTCTATGGGTTTTCGATGAAAAAACATATTTCACAGTCGTTAGATTGTATGATGCATCTTGGAGACCATAACCATTATTGGTGGCCTTCCTCGCGTCCATTAACGACCTCCATTATTGATTGGTAATCAGATGATTTCATGCATGTTCGACATCAATGCATATATTCACATGTATCGATCTATGTTGTTCAGAGAAGCGGATATCAAAGACCTTAGGTAGAGGCTTGCATCAATCAGCCTTGTTTCCTCTCCCAAGTTGTGTATATTTGTTTCTGATGAGTGCATACACTACTTGCTTATTGGAAGGCTATTGGTTCCCTGACCCTATTGTATCCTCAAAAACCATGCATCAGAGTGCATACGCTACTTGGAAGAGCCGAACCAATGTGTATACACAACATCACCAAAGCGAACCAGCGTATATGTCATCAAATGCCTACTTATAACTTCGCTACACTTTCTGACTTCAAACATACCCAGATAAGTAAATACAAGAAGGATAATACATGTGTTAGCAACCAGATTTAGTCCATCAGATCACATAAATATAAGTCATTATGATTCTGATCCATTATTAGATCTCATCCATCTTCGATGAAGAAAATCAATCAATCTGAACAATGTTATCAGAATGCAGTCACCAAAACATAAAGAAAAAACCTCGAACTCTATATCAATAGCAAGAATCAATTGTAACTTCAAACATCATAGTTCACAAGGTATACACTACTTCGATGTGTAGAAACTGTGTGTACATGCGCTTTTCAAAAGTCAACCAGCATATACATCTGTAAATATTCATTCATAATTTGCAGCTATTCTAGACTTCAATTATACCCAGATTATAATATTTACAGAACATTACATGCATCAGTATACATATCTAGAATAAGCATGATCAAACCATATAGAGATGATTCATTCCAAGCCATAAGATCCCGATCCATAGATCTCGTCCTCCATCAACTGTTGATATTCCTCCTTGGCTCAGATCAAGCACAGCATCATAAACCCATAACCTGCATACTGGATCTCACACTTCATCAGATATTTGAGACTTGCTAAGTGCCTTTGCCTAATGATCTTATCCTCCTTTTATACTCTTAGGCCTTACTCAATATCATGGTCCAAAACCACGTAGGACCAATACATTAGACCCAATACCTGGGGTCAACACTTGAGACAAGATACCTTGGACCAGTACCATGGGTCAAAATACCATGGACCAAAACCATGTTTTCCAACATGTATGCACTTTTCCTTGCGTGAAAGTGCGTGTATATGCATATGCACCTTTTTTTCTGCAATCTCGCGCATATACGCAGTTTGGTTAAGGGGAACCTACATGTACCTATTTTTCCTTCATTCTGTGATCTAAACTGTGATCTGCCATTTGAGAGAGTTGCCTTCTAAACTGATTCCCTGAAGCTGCCCTGCATTTCATCACATCTATAAATACTACTGTCATGCATTCTATCACATCTAATATCTATTTTGTAAATTCATCTAGTTACCATGTACAAGTGAGTTATTTTGCTACAAGTGGGTTGCCATCAAGTACAACACATTCATCATAATGCCATCAATCTCCCCATTTGGACTTGATGGCAACAAAAACACCAACAACACCAAGTCACTCTCCCCCTTTGACATCAAGGGCAACGAGTGGACCAAGATCTTCTCCCCCTAAGAGTAGAATACTTTCATATCTAAATAGTTGTATATTAATCATGCTCCCCCTAAGCACATGTTGAATTCTTTGATTGAACTCCCCCTTTGTTCATGCTGAGATGTATTGTATCATCCATGCTCCCCCTGAGCATATGCAGAGTCTAAAATATTTTCAAGAAAAATAACATGACTTTATAACTCAACTATGTGAGTTTGACCTTCCTATCACCAATGACTCATACATTCATTCATTCTCCCAACCAAGTGGGGATAGACATGACTCATCCACCCAACCAAGTGGGGAGATACCAGATACCAATTGTTTATACATGACTGAAATATTACATCATGCTTACCATGCATAGTGGGGGTACAAATTACATTATATGACCAAGAGGGATTCATCAAAAGACTACAATAGACAGAGACAAACTATTACATCATGGGTCTTGATATGACCTTTACATCGAATGATATACATGACATTTATAATAGAGACCAAATATCTAAACAAGACCATAATAGTCATTAACAGCTATCATACACAATGTATGATCTGCTCCATAAGCATCTGTCAACAACATCTCGACCGACAACCTATATATGTCCATTAGTGTAGATATCATAAACCCGTGACAAGGTATGTCTACATATAGATATCAACTCATCCTCTTGATCTTGAGAATTATCATAACCTTCCATGAATCAATTCTGGCTATGTCATACAAAATTATTCACATTATATCATATGTGAAAAACACCATAGTCATCACATCATCATCAAGATCTGCATGACCTTTTATACCATCCATGTATCATCACTCGGGAACATCCCACATCTGATAAGCATCAATCAACATATGTGAGTATCAACCTATCATCATATAGGTAAGAACTCATCATCATCATGTTTTCAAATAACTATGTCTTCATGTGACTTGGAATAACTCCATTATCTTGGCCAACCAACAATGCAACTTTGAGTAATCATCCATGTATCCAACATACTGTATATAGCACTATGTATCTAGCAAACTTTGAACTCAAGATATTTTGTCAAGGCTTCTTGATGTCATCAACATTAACAATCCTCGACCATGTGAGAGCTAAGAACTATAGGAATCCTGCATCATAATTGTATTATATGATCTTTATGCATCTTTGAAGGCATGACAACAATAGCATATTAGTGACTAATCATCAAATAATGAAGTTGGGTATTCAAGCTTCGTACTTCTCCTTATCCTTATGAAGATCACCATGTAAGAAACATATATGCATCATCAGAGAATCATCCACAAATCTGATCTGAACACCAACTATGTGACCCCAAGAATCATATGATATTTTTTCGTGGGAAACTCATAACCATATCATAGCAAGATGTATCATTTAGCCATATAAGCATCATCATCATTGATTAGGTACTAAAGACTTATAAACAACAATGCTTTATTAGAAGCATAGCATGTTCTCCCCCTGAACCTATTCCACAGGTTCACTGTGAGATCTGATCATTGCATATATTAGTAAGAAGTATAAAGGCATCATCATCAATCAGATATACATTAAGTTATCAACAACTTGTGAAGATAAAAGAAAACTTCTAAATGACATCCACAGACTCTAGTCATCTATCATCATGATAGAAAGGATAACTAATGATTGTCTAAATCATATCAAATCAGTTTTTTCTGATTTTGTCCTACTGCATTTTTCTCAAACGACATATACACAACTGTGCATCTTTGAACTCGCATATATACGCGACTTGTCTTCATGAAACTTGCGTATGATATTTAAAACATTGAAGTATCACACTTTCAGCTCCCCCTGAGTATGTTATGTCTGTACACTGTGCCTTGCCACATTTTTTTGTCTGTACTTCATTCTTCTTCCATATCTTCAAGTGTGATGATGTTTTCTCCTTTTGGTGTGGTGCCCATACTTTGTTCTTGCATTCCTTTGCTATATGTCCAAACTTGTGACACGAATAACATCTCATATGTTTTATATTCCTTCTATAGCAGTCAATGGCTTTGTGACCAAACATATTGCAAGAAAAACAATATCCCTTAAAGTATCTGGAACATGATGATCTTTCTGTGTGATGGTCTTGAACCATTCTACTTATGCATCTAGTTGCAACATGTCCAATATTATGAAATTCATAACATTCAACATTATTCATTTGAGGAAATAACCGACTATCACTTCCATAGTTAAGAGTAAAATATTTTCTTTGAAGAATTTCTTTCCTTGGTTGTTGATGGGATTGACCTCTCATATCATTCTTGAGCATTTTAGATTTTGCATTAGAGTTCCTTGTCTTGCTTTGTGAACTAGATTCTCCTTCTATAGATTCATGAAAACCAAGACCAATTTTGATAGTAGGAGACCTTTGACTACTAATAATATCATCCAAGATCTTAGTACTATCTTGTAATCATAAGAGCTTATGCTTTTCTTCTAATTTATATTTTAGAATATTTACCTCAATCTGATGTTGCTCTTCCTTTTCAAGATATTGCTTCTTCATGATTCCTTCAATTTTTCTTCCTTCTTCCAACTGATGTCTTAATTCAAGAACTTCATTTTCTTGTTTTTCAAGAGCTTGGAGTAGTTATTTATTCTTCTTATTTGATTCTTCAAGATCTTCTTTTAGCGAGAGGATCTTATCTTCAAGACTTTCATAGTAACTGGATCTATCTGTGTGTTTCTTTATTGTTGTGATTCTTTCATTTACTTCATTTCTTAATGTTGTCACTTCATCTTGTAGTTTTTGACATTGATCTTCCTTTTCCTTGAATTGCTTCCTTACCTTGTTTCCTTCCTCTAGTTGAGCTTTTAGTTTGATAGCTTCTTCTTTGGAGGCACATTCCCTTTTGTCCAATAGATCCTGTTGATCTCTAATTTTGTCCGTAAGCCTTTTAACTTTTGCCTCTATTTGATATCTTTCTTCCTCACCCATAAGAGAAAATTTAGTTGTCTCACTATCACTTTCATCATCTTCAAATGGGTGGAGAAATGTATCACCAAAGGATAAAAAATTCATACTTGATAGTTCTTTTGCTTATTCATCTTCATTCTAAGGTGATTTTGAATCTGAAGTGTTGCTTCCAAATATTCCCCAATTGATTCTCCCATTGTCATAGTTCCTCTGAGATGTCTTCTTATTCTTAGAAACTTTCTTCTTTAGCTTCTTTCCCATTGTTCTACGGATCTCCTTCAAGCAATCAAGCTTCTACCAAAGGACTTGCTCTTATACCAATTGTTGGAAATAATACTGAGAGGGGGGGTGAATCAATATTAGTCAAGTCAATAATCTTTTTCTTTTCTTACTCAATTTCATATACATTACTTCAACCAAGGCAACCCATGTGTGTATGCAACTGTGATTAAGGAAATAAGCGTATATCCAGCAAACTAATGATTATGTTAATTCATCATATGTGATCTTTAATTTAAGTATCAGTACTTTATTAAACATTAAACAGTAATCATGTGGAATTAATAATAGAAGGAACCATCACACATAAGCATCACACATGAACACCAAGATGTAAGGTGGAAACCCAATTTGGGTAAAAACCACCTACTGTTGTTATCTCTGTCTTTTTTTAATAATAAGAAAATATGTTTACAACAATATACTGGTGCACACTCATACCAGTAGGTGGCTTCTACCTGTAGAAGGCTACAACCTTCTTTCGTTCTCCAGCTTATACTGGAAAGGAGATACAACCCCTTAGCTTTTGTACTAGATGATATACTAGTATGTAAGTGCCGACCTACAGAAGGCTACAACCTTCTTTCTTCCTCCAAGTACCATGTTTCATAAATTTTTAGACAGGATACTCTTGGAACACAACACCATAATATGAAGTCCACGTTTCATCCAATTTTCATATTGGACCCATTAACAACATTGAAGCACAAAATCAATCACCACTACAATACAATCGTCAATGACATTTGCATGATCAATCTCTGAATCACCCACAACTAAATCAACCAATCAAAATACTGTCATCATAACACAGTCACTAGAACATAAAGCGAAACCCAAAACTCTGCAACAACATTTAGAGCCAACTATAGCCTCAAAAACCATGCATTAGAGTGCATACGCTACTTGGAAGAGCCAAACCAATGTGTATATGTAACATCACCAAAGAGAACTAGCGTATATGTCATCAAATTCTTACTTATAACTTCGCTACACTTCTTGACTTTAGACATACCTAGATCATTATATACAAGAAGGATAATACATGTGTTAGCAACTAGATCTAGTCCATCAGATCACATAAATATAAGTAATTATGATTCTGATCCATTATTAGATCTGATCCATCTTCACTGAAGCAAATCAATCAGTTTGAACATTGTCACCAGAAGGCAGACACCATAACATAAAGAAAAAACCCAGAACTCTATATCAATAGCAAGAATCAATTGTAACTTCAAACATCATAGTTCACAAGGTATATGCTACTTTGATGTGTATAAACTACGTGTACACACCCTTTTTCAAAAGTCAACCAGTGTATACATCTGTAAATATTCATTCATAATTTGCAGCTATTCCAGACTTTAGTTATACCTAGATTAGAATATTTACAGAACATTACATGCATCAATATATAGATCTAGAATAAGCATGATCAAACCATATAGATATGATTCATTCCAAGTCATAAGATCCAGATCCATCATTAGATCTTGTCCTCCATCAACTGCTGAGATTCCTCCTTGCCTCAGATCAAACACAACATCATAAACCCATAACCTGCATACTAGATCTCACACTTCATCAGATAATTGAGACTTGCTGAGTGCCATTACCTAATGATCTTCTCCTCCTTTTATACTCTTAGGCCTTACTCAATACCATGGTCCAAAACCACATAGGACCAATACCTTGGACCCAATACCTGGGGTCAACACTTCGGACAAGATACATTGGACCAATACCATGGACCAAAACCAAGTTTTCCGACATGTATGCGCTTTTGCTTGCGTGAAAGTGTGTGTATACACATACACGCCTTCTGGTCTACAATCTCACATGTATACGTGGTTTGGTGAGAGGAACCTGCATATACCTCTTTTTCCTTTATTCTGTGGTTTTGAACTATGATTTGTCATCTGAAAGAGTTGCCTTCTGAACTAATTCCTTGAAGCTGCCCTGCATTTCATCACATCTATAAATACTATTGTCATGCATTCTGTCACAACTGATATCTCTTTTGTAGATTCATCTAGTTACCATGTACAAGCGAGTTACAAGTGGGTTTCCATCAAGTACAACACATTCAACATAATGCCAACAATTATTGTTATCTTCCTTAAAGTTTTTCTATAATCTTTAATCTATTTATGTATCTGAATGTTATAAAATGGAATGATATCTCAGAATTTTTTTAAATACACTCTGTTTTAACTGTTATGCATTTAAATGTTTTCTACTGATATCTAAGCTAAGGAATTCTCAATTACTCCTTAGTTTAGGTTGTTTCTTTATAATCTATAGAAAAGGATTCTTAATTTCCATTTGTTTCTGATTACACTCTGTTCCTCATTTCAATCCTAGTCTGAGAATTCTTAATTTCTCTCTCACCCTAGTTAAAACTTTTTCACCCCTCTGGTGCAAAGACCTGCACTCTACTTTGCTATCTTTCCCTTTGAACATTCCCTTTACTGAGTTGATCTAGTCTTGCTGCCCTTCTATTGACTCCATAGCCCGATGGTCTAAATACATCATTCTATCAATATGTTTCAAGGATCCCACCACTCAATCTTGAATACAAATAAAAAAACCCCATAACATTCATAACTAGCCTGAAATCCAAGCAAACAAAGCTAAATCATATAGAGAGAGCCCTCTCTGACCCTAGGTTAGCTAGAGCCTATGCCCAAAAGTTGGTTTATGGTTACCTCGGTTACTTCTTTCTTTAACCTTGGGAAATTACTAAGTGATAGCACTAGGTATAAAGACTTTAAGGGAAAGTTAAGGACAAGATGGCTAGGGCCTTATGTTATAGAGAGATGTCATGATAATGGTTCAATGCAGATCAGAACCATAGATGTTGAGGCCATTCCTTTACTTGTTAATGGGAACAGATTGAAAGTTTACAAAAGGCCATTGTCAAAGCAAGGGTTCATTGATAGTATCAATAAAATAGTGATGGTGGTGGAGAAAGCCTTAGCTCGCACCTCATCAGGTCACTGAGAAAAAAGAACAAAAAAGAAAAGAAAAAATAAGGAGACTTAGGTGAAAACCTACATGAGGCACTTGAGTCCCACAATTGGATTGAAAACCTCTTGGGGCAGCCCAATGATGTAGAAAAAAAGAGAGAAATAAAAATATCTCTGCGTGAAAACCTCTCTTGAGGTGCCCAGGGCAAGTAGCTAGGATGAAAACCTCTTGGAGGCAGACTAGTTATTTTCAAAATAAAAATGAGAAAAGAAAAAATCATGAAAAATTGTTTACAGGTCAGCAAGAGGACGATCAAAGAAGCAAATGAGAATAAAAAAAAGGGACCTATTCCACTCATATTTTTATTTCTCCCTTCATTATCCTTCATCATTCCACAATTCCTTTAATTTATTTCACTCATTTTCCTCAGTTTGCAAGGGTACTAGGTTTTCTACAAGATTCCCTATAAACCTACAAGATCCTCTGAAAACCTACAGGATGATCCTGTAGGAATTATGGTGGCTTGGGAATCCTAAAGGAAGTAATCCTAGGACAAGGAAATGACCTATACATGTCAAAAAAATATAATTCCTACTTCAGTTCTTCATTACCATACCTCTCTCCACATTCATCACCCTTGCATTCATCATTAAAAAAAATCAGTTTTCAAAAAGATTTACAGTCTTCAAGAAAAAACACAGAGAAAAATGAGACAGAGAGCAAAGGGGAACAACACTTGAACGATTATTTCTCATTATTCACACATGCCTATACCTCCTCTCTGTCCATGTTCATCATCCTCAATTCCCAACAGTATAAATTATTAAAAATTATGAGGGAGAAGCAGCGACAAGACTTCCTGTAGGAAATCCTATAGCAGCCTATCCCACATAATAAAAATCATAAGTTGCAGCAAGTTTCCAGCATGGAGATCCAAGGGTAGAAGAAGCTCCATCGTAGCAACAACACTGTCATATTCAACACCAGGTACCTGCACATCAAAGAAATCATCAAAGGACAATAAAATAAAAAATAAGGAGAGATCACATGCAGCAAACATATAGCAAAAACCTCGTCTCTTCAACAAATTGCAACAAGGTATTATTACCATAGGTAAGTATCTCACTTCACTCTCTCATTTTCATAATGTAATAAAAATATGTAAAGGTTGTGAATGAGTTGGTTTATAAGTGAAAGGTGGCCAGTTAACTTGGTCACCTTTGTTCAGTCAGTGAGGAAAAATTAGTTAGTCCTCCCACATGTGGTAGCAGTCAACTCAAAAAAAAGGAGGATGAGGTCAAAAGCAGTTAAGACTATGGATGCCCGAAGTGGGAGTTGATTACAAGGTGAAAGGAATGATGATTTGGTAGTGGGGACCAACTGTCCAAAAATATAAATTCGTACCTTGGCTACCATCACACTGCCTCACTCAACTTGACCATAAGAGAAAATAAACGTTGACCCGCATGCACTCATGCATTCATCTTCTCAAGGCTCACTCTAGCAAAGTTTCTCTCATCCACAAGCAACCTACAAGAGAGGAAAACTTCATTTTTTCTTGCGCAGGAGTTCCTACATGATCACAGAGGAATCTTACAAGATACAGTCAAGTAGTCTACATGATTTGCATATAGAAATTTCAAAGGGGGAAACATAGGGGTTCGCTACAACAAGCACTATGAGGAGGTAGGCTCTACATTTCCTTCCATTTTTCCAAGTAAAAAGAACATAAAAATGTCCTAAATTTAAGTCCCATTTCCTCCATTAAAATTTTGTATCTTTGCTCCTGATATTCACAAGACAAAATGACAGGGGGATTTAATAGAAGGCAGCCCATTGACACTGTAAGGATTCACCAACACCCTCCTATGCTAGAAATATTCACAAGGCATAATTGGATGGGTTACTTTGAGAAATTGAGTGGGTATGATGATGAAGTGGCCAGAGATTTTCCTCTCTCCCTCATTCCACTCACCAGGACCCAAGCCAATTTTGTGGTGAGAGGCCTCTCCATAGAGCTCACCGATGAACTCATAATAACAATTACCACACTTCCCTTAGGAGTGCCTTGGAGAAAGGAAGACAAGGGAGATATCCAAACTGTAAAGAAGAAATTCTTTTGGGAGGGAGAGGAGCCCATTGAAGTAAAAAATGCAGTGAGGAGAGAAAGCCTACTATACCCCATATCACGTGAAGGTAGGTATAGTGTGGTATATGAATATCAATTTAGGCTTCTTGAAGAATTGTGGTTTGGCACAGAAACACCTCCTCACCACAGGCTCAACATACCATACTTCCTTCTACAATCATTGATAGATACAAGGATGAAGGTGAAAGAAGGAAACTACCAACAACTAGCCCACCGTGGTTAATTAGAATCATCATAGAAGATGCCCTCCAACACCTTAGAATTCCTATCACTTGGGAAATTTTCAGAGACATGCCAATAGAGGTGGATATCAAGGCCCTCACATATGATAGAAGTTGAAATACCAATGAAAAGGATGAAGAAGAGACTGAAACAAATGAAGAAGAAGCAGTGAGGGATGCAGAGAAAATAGATGAGGAGGAAGAGGAAGAGAAAGAGAAGGAAGGTGATGAAGAAACAGAGGAAGATGACAAGGAGGAAATTGATAAACAAGATGAGGATCTAGAGGGAGAATAACAGGGGAAAGATAAAGGTGAAAAGGGCAATGGAAAAGAGGAGGCATAGGAAAAGGAGGAGTCACCTAGGGTGTCTCTAGAACCCACCGAGAAAGAGGCAGAGACTACCCTCACTGCCCTTAGCACCCTTATCAAATAAAAAGGCAAGAGACAGAGGAAAACCCCATTATACTTTAGAACAAGGAAAAGTGCAATATGGCAGGGACAACCTCAAACTCCAACCAGGGTTCCCATTGTTTTTAAGGACTCACATAAATAGTAGGAGAAGATGGATCCTCTTATAAAAACTCAAAGAGAAGGATCCTCAGCACAATCCTCCCCTATGTCTCCTATCACTTATTAGAGAAGTCCTGTGACTATATCTACCTCATCCAAGGGAAATGACATCCTATAGGATACACAACAGGACCTATAGGAAGCAGAGCCAGTCCTACAGGAAACTCTGCTAAACCTACAGGAAACTCAAAAATTGGATAAGGAAGGAAGTATGTAGAAAGAAACAAAGAGAGAGGACCCAAAGCTAAGGGAATACCTAACCTTGACTCCTACTACAAATTTATTGAACGGGACAGGGTCATTCCACAAAAATTTTCCATCCCATTATTCTTTGAGCTTGAGAAAGAAAGAACCAAGTATAGGGGAGTGGGGGGCATTGGTCACATGGAGGAGAAGCTCAAAGACATGGGTAGAGAACTAAGTAGCCTGAGGGATAGAGAGACCATAATGAAAACTCAGTTGGAGGCAGAAAATGCATGGTTGAAGGGATAAATACAAGAAAGAGAGAATCAATTGGCATCCATGGTTAGTCTATCTTTGGAAGAAATCCAATGCAGGATGCCAACTATGTCCTATGCATTATACCTTAAGGAACGGCTTTAGTTCCAAATGAAGACCCTAGCACAGAGAGGTACTATGCCATTTCAGGATTATAGATCATTAATCTTTGTGATCAAAGCACATTGGAAGATAGGGCTAAGTTGTCTGAGTTCTACTTGCATAACATGGCCTTGATAGATATGAATATATGGGACCCTAATGCAAAGCTAGGGGATTTACAGTTCATGGCTTTGGCATCATGGATGAACCATGAGGAAGTAAGGGTTGCAGAAATGAAGAAGATATTGGCAAGGGAACAAATAGAGCCTCTCATGATAAGAGTTGAGCAGTCAAATCCAATGGCTGTCCTCAACACACATAATTTAATTGCAAATGATCCTCAAATTGCACCCAGGTACCTTGCCACCCAAGAGAAAGCAATTACACATTTTGAGGATATGTTCACACCATTAGGGGATAAAGTCATGCAAACTTGCCAAAAGAGATGGAATACTTTGCCATATAGTTTGGAAATAAGATAGTACCATTCTCCTCAAAGGATGATAGAAGCACTGAACAAGACACCCATGTACAAGCAAACCATCTAGAGGCTCAAAGTCAATTGGATTGGCTTGAGACTCAGTCCACCACTACTCTTGAGGATGTTAGAAGGAAGGAAGGAAGAGGAAGAAAGAAAGTAGTGGGAGGAGATAGAAAGGAAGGCAGGATTCTGTGCACAAGAAGAAGAACCCACAACCAAAGCATGGGATGTCAGGGAAGCCACTAGAGCTATGAAAGACATGGATATTGATTGAGTTGCTCAGAGGATGACCAACCCTTTCAATAGTGGGGGGATGATGAGCCTCATTACTAGGTAACTATATGGACCTTAATTCACCTCCTAGCTTAGTCAAATAAACTATTCTCATGATTTACTACATGTTTTGATTATATTTTGTTTAATGAGATGAGTCAAAGTGAGATATTATGATTAGTGGACTAATGTGCATTAAATATAGGTTTGTGAGAGAAAATCATTGAATTTTGGAAATATTAAAGGCTGAAACTTGAATGCAACAAGGAAGAGAGATTGTAGGAGGTAAATCCTCCTCATTTACTCCTCCCTCATTTGAATATTCCTCCATCAATCACACTAGCTCAGAGTACAACCAACCAAGTCATGAAGATCAAAAGGCAGTCGAGCAAGTGATATTCAAAGAGTTAGTTCATCTCACATTTGGGAGTCAAACCTACCTAGATTTAAGGAAGTCATTGGAGACTTTAGTTGTATAAATAAAGAGGCCTAGAGCCTCATTAGGATTATAATTTTTGTTTTAAAAACACTAGTTATTTTGGAGCTCCAGACTTTTGGAAGACATTGCTATGTAATTTTTTGTTTTTATAATGAGAATGAGATTTTCATGATCCAGTACCAAGTTAACTCATAGGGATGAATCTCTTGGGTTAGGGCCCAACCCTAGCAGTAAAGGCTCCTCTTCTTCTATCAGTATGCTTAGATTAGTTTCATAGATTCATGGTTAAATTATCCTTAGAAGTATTTCATTGCAAGCAGTGTAGATTTGATTAGTTTGTTTATCAGTTTGCTTCCATTTGTGCCTTACTTTAGCAGTAGGTTAGAGGGGATAAAAGGAACATCAAAATTTTTTCAATAGGTTTCTTGGCATCACTTCCTCCTTCAAGGATCATGATTTGAGGAAAGGACCTCTATGCAGCCCCAAAAAGACAGATTTCTACTTTCTCATAGAATTTAGAGTTTATTGTACTTGAACCAGAATTTGATCAGTTTACAAGTGTGGGATTTAATTACCATTTCTTCAATTTTTAGTCTTACAATAGATCTCATCAATGACTTCATCTTATTCTACAATTTTTTCTCATGCATGAAGTAGACAACTAGCTCATTAAACTTTTTTATTCTAGCTCATTGAAATTCTTCTTGTTTACATGATTTTTGGGAAACTATCATTGTGTGATGTAGTACAAGTGTTTCAGAAGTAGAGAAATATTTCATAGCAAGCAACCTCCTTCCAACTTCATCCATCGATAATCATTCCTTGCTTTCACTAAGACCTTCACCAATTTCATCATTTTACATGGAAACTTCTCCAAGCATGTTGAGAAAATCCAACCATCTCCCAACCTTGGTTTTGAGTTTTGAGTGATCCTAGGAATTTTCTAGCTCCATTCCATCCATAAACCAGCTTCCCTAATCCTTCCATCACCTCAAACACCCATCATTTTTGTCTCAGCCAAATCCTATAGAAATATAGGGAATCCTATAGGTTTTTAGGACATCCTGTAGGTTTTCCTGTAGTGGTCTATTTTGTCACCGAATTGAGGGAAAACCTCCAGGAAGCCACACAAGGTCACCTAAGGGTCTCCTAAACTTTCCAACCATCCACTAGCATCCCTAAGCCACCTACCACATTACTAAAAGAGATTAGATTTCACACTTGTTTTTCCATAAAAAGAATAAAAACAAAAAATAGATTTATTTCAGTCCTTTACATGCACAATAGTGATGTTTGATGTTTTGAACTCTCATGCTTAGGATAGTAGCGTTTCATACATGTTAGCTTGGCATTCCTGTAAAGCATAGTTTCTCAGCAGTTTGTTAGGAAATGGTGTGCTTTTAGCATTGGATTTCAGTCCTTTTCCTTATTGCAGTAGACAAGCTTTCTCTTAGAGTATATTTCTCTTTCTTTCATCAGTAATCAAGCTTCTTCTGAATCCATAGAAGTCTATCTTGAAAACCGTAGTGGTCTCTCAGTAGATGAATAGTGATAAAATATAGAACCATCACTTTTACTTGTTTATACATCACTGTCACCTCCAAGTTTGTACGAACCATGGGTTGATAAAGTAAAGCTAGTAGCCCCAAGAGTTGCAGCATTCTTGCTACAATACTGGTGCTCATCAAGAACTAACAATTCTTACTAACAAATTTTGAAACCAAATACATGTATATATAACCAACTAAGTAGAAAATAGTAAACATTTTGTATTTTTTCTTTTGTGAAATGAAAAAATTTGAGTAAATCTATTTTCTTAAAAAAAAATTGTTAAGGAGAAAAATCAATCAAACAACCACAGTTGCAGATCCCTGATCAGTCTACAAGCATATTCCTAACCCATGAGGTCACAGAACAGTCTATTTATCAAGAAATGGCTAAATAATGCTCTATAATAGAGGGTACATATATTTACTTGTTGTACTAATGCACTATGTGTGAGGCCACAGTGCTTTATAAAGCACTGTTTACACTAGTAGACAACGTTAGCGAGGAAAAAGGATAAAAAATAAGGTTGCGGGGATTAGATCTAGGGTTGAGCACTGAGAGAAGGGTGTTGTATAGTCCTGAGTTGTCAGAAAGGGGATCAACAAGTATAGGAAGGCCTGGAAGAAAGAGAGATCTGGGAATTTTAGGAGAAAACCGATCACTAAGTGTAGTCCCTAACCGAGTCACCATTTCTGCTATAAGGATTAATGCGCAGGTGTTTGGTGAAGTAGAAACCCTCAAGGATCTTCCTGGGATCCCTGGCAGACTGTCATATTAATTGAAAATGTCACAAAGATGCATGCATATCTATGCTAAACAAATGAGGATCAATGTAGGAAGAAGGACTTATTACCTCAAGTCTTTGTGTGGTGTTGGTGGAGAGCACAAAGTATCAAGGCGGAAGACCCCTTAGCTAGCTTCAGATCAAAACCTGCACATAGATAAGACAAGCGTAATATCATAGCATATAACTTTGACAAACAATGCATTAACATTTAAAGATATCTAATTACATGTATCTAAGCCACTCATAATAATGACATTGCATAAATATGTAAATAGATTACATTACCAACATCGTGGAGTGGACAACACAATTGTAGTTCTATATTGATGTAGAAAAGAGTGATTACAACCATCGGTTGTATCAACCTTCCCTTCTCCAACTCATATCTCTCTCCCCCTTCTTAACCTCTTGCTATGCCTTAGTCAGAGACTATGATTGATAGTCAAATAGGAAATCCTTTCAAATGTTTCGACCTCTTCCACAATGGCCCTAGACTCACATATATAGCATGAGAGGGTAAGCCTTGCAAAATCCCTCATGAGTTCCATTAGGAAAAAGAAATGATGTTTCAATGCTTTTGTGCTCTTTCCCATTTCTAGACTCCATTAGGAATTAGTAATTCCTCCAAACAAGTTGAATTCTGATGTTTCCTTGCTTTTGTGAGTTGACATAGGAGAGAATATTGGGATATATCTCAGTCAACTTGTTCCTTTGACCCATATAATTTCAATTAGGTTGAGTGACGCCCTTCCTGAGGTAACAAAAAGAGTTACCCTCAGCACTAATGCACCCTTATCCTTGCTAGGAAGCTTTATAAAGTAGGTTGCTAGTTCCTAGCTAGCGTTAGCTTGGAAAGTGGGCCTGTGAACTTGGTCAATCCTTCAGTCATCCTGCTCTTCTCCTCTGAGTTGATGAGGAGGTCATTTTCCTGTATAACATTCCTTGGTTAGGACTTCATGTTTAATAACATCTTTCACCTCTCTAAGCTTTACACAACCTTCCTTGTTACTGAGTTCCAAATATTATAACCTTTTAAACCATCCTTATACCCAATAAAGATGCAATTTTCAGATTTACTATCTAGCTTTGTTCTTTTCTCCTTTGGAACATGTACATATGCATCACATCCAAATACCCTCATATGTGAAAGAGAAGGTTTCTTACCATTCCATACCTCTTGTGGAGCCTTATCCTCCAACGATAATGAAGGTGATCTTTTGACCAAGTAACATGCAGTCTCCACTACCTTTGCCCAGAATTCCTATCCTAACCCAGCACCACTGAGCATGATTCTTTCCCTTTCCATCAATGTCTTGTTCATTCTTTCTGCAACTCCATTTTTCTCAGGTGTGTATGGAGTAGTCTTATGTCATGCTATACTTCACTTCTTATAGAACTCTTCAAATTCCTTCTTGCAAAACTTTCCACTATTATCTATCCTCAACACCTTTATCTTCTTCTCTGTCTGGTTTTCCACTAGAGCCTTAAATTATTTAAACCTGTCAAAGATTTCATATTTATTCTTGAGGAAATATATCCATGTATTCCTTGAGAAGTCATATTTAAATGATACATAGTACGTAGACTTACCCAGTGATGGAACTGACACTGGTCCAAACACATCATTGTGCACAAGCTCTAATATCTATTTCGCCCTCTTAGCAGTAGAGGGGAAACTCACCTGATTTTTCTTCCCATATACACAATTTTCACAAAAACCAAAATCTAGAGAGATATTAGACATACCTTCTACCATACCTTTACCATGAAGTATTCGAATGCCCTTATCTCCAATATTTCCAAGCCTTTGATGCCATAGCATGGTTTCTTCTTTGGAGACCACTAGATTTTCTGCTCCACTTTCAGGAGCCACAAAGCTATTGCACCCATCAGTAACCTTGCAGCTTGCAGCTTGTACAAAGTTCCAATTTGAACTCCCCACATCAATACCAGTGCTTCTCGAACAATCTTGTAGGTATCTTTCTCGAACACTGTTTTTACACCTACATAATCCAACTTTCTCACCATCTTCTTTGACCATTAAATTTCTCGATCTCTATCTTTCCACTACTTTCCATCTTCTTTCACCACAAGAATCGATCTCGTAGATATCCCAATGAACAAGGTCTACCACGAGCTTGAGAAAAACCCCTCAGCAACAAAGCATCCCCTTGAAGCCAAAACAACTCTAATACCAAATGTAGGTTTTAACCCCATACAGAAGTTACCTGCACAAAAATTCTAAAAAACAAAAAATAAACAATGGCAAGAGCATAACACATAAAACAAATTTACACAGAGATTTTCCCCTAGATCCCAAAACCGGGACTACCAGATTGATTTTCCATTATATTCCTTTCAATGTTACAATACATATATATACACGTTGAAGCATCGATAAACCCTAATCTATTAACCCTGGATTAGAACATAACCGTAGTTCCGTTGGCTGGATCTACAAAATACCATGGACCCAAAACCATCGCACCCAAAACCATGTGTGAAAACCATAGGTAGGTTCACCCACCTAATATAGGGTCCATTTTTTTTTTTCCTGAGGTGCTACCCTAGATCCTGTAGAGGAGGGCTATGGCCCTCCTCAAAACTCCCGACAAGGGGGGTTGACACCACCTCCTGTGACCCCCCCGCTGTGCCCGGTGTAATGAAGGTGGGGCTCTGCTGTAATATTCCTAACCAAGAATATTCCTCAAACCCCAGCAAAAACTCCAACCAAATATGTGCAAATGATATAATACCCAGAAGTGATAAATAACAGTGGAACAACATATAATAATGTAAACCGAGAATATAAGAAGATACACAAGAAATGCATCGAGAAATGCTAAGCCATTTTATTCTACTGAGCAATAAATGAATACAAGGGGTGATTAGACAGATGGGACCTCGACTTGCACAAGGTAAGTGAAGAAATACTCTCAGAATGACAATAATGGCCTCTCTATGTGGATTTTGTTGCTGCTGCTAGAAAATAGATGATGATTTGGGGCTGCTCCCCTCCTCAGGAAAAGCTGAAACTCTGGATTAGGGCTCTACTCAAGAAACCCAAAAAATCCTAGAAAGCTTTCCTAAAATGGTCTCACACTGATCCGCGTCCTAGCTGCTGGAAAACTGCTTTGCTGCTGGAAATCGAATGAGGATTTGGGGTTGCTCCCCTCCTTAGAAAAGGCTAAAACTTTGGAATTAGACTCTACTCAAAAAACCCAGAAAGCTTTTCTGAAATGGCTGACCCCCGAAAATCACCCCCTTGGGGTTCTACGTAGTTCCTCAAAGATGCTGATGAAACAGCTACTAAAATGCTAATGAAACTGCTGCTAAAATGTTGATGAAAATATTGTTGGAATGTCAATGGAAATACCTTGCCCGAGCAAGCACTTGAAGTCCCCTGGGGCTAAGGGTGAGATCTCTGAATGAAGACACTCAATGCACTAAACAGTGTTGTAGACTAGCTAAACAACTAGTGTGCTCTAAGTTGAAATGACTATCACAAATGCTCATAACCAGAATGATCAAAATGAGTGGGCTCCTTTTTCTTTTATAGCCTTTGCCTCTCTTAATCCCAAGGCTCACCTCCTCATGTGTGATTCCCCTCTTGCCACGTGTTCCTTTCCTCCTGCACAGTTCCTCCAGGTGTCTGCGTGGGCTCCATTTATGTGTCCCCTCTTGGCCCCCTTGGCTCCCCATTAATTCACAACATTGTGCTACTAGGAAGTGACTTTTTATTCTAAAAGTGAGTTATGTCCCCCTTCCTCACTTTTTATTTACAAATAACTATAGAAAGCAAAAATCAAACAAAATCAAATATTCCAATTAGCCATGGCTAATTAGGAATATTATAGTCTCGCCTGGCAAAATGTTGGTTGTCTTCAAGCAACTGAAGTAATGGATGTTGTAAGATATGCTCACTCTCCCAAGTGACATCCTCATCTAGCAAATTCTTCCACCTCACCAAGAATTCCTGGACCATCCTGCTCTGCATCTGCCTCTCCCTGGTATTAATGATAGCCTCTAACTGTAATACGAAATGCCCCTCATCATCCATGGGTGGTAGCTCATTTGTCATGGTCACCTACTGCCCTAATGCCTTCTCAGGCATGATACATGAAAAATGTTATGATCAGTCCTCACCCTGTAGTCGATGCACATCCTCAATGTACCATCTCTCTTCTTCACCAACACCACAGAAGAAGCAAAACAACTCATGCTCAGTTGAATGTGCCCAACAGCCAACAACTCCTGGATAGCTCAGTCAATCTCATCTCGATAGGCCTTGGGGTGCCTATAGGGGATGGTGATCACTGCTTAGATGCCCTACTCAAGCTCGATAGTGTGCTCAAACCCTCGGTCCGGTGGCTTTCCTAGCGAAATCTCCCCAAACACTATGGCATACCGGTCAAGGATGGACTATTTCTCCGGATGTACCATCTGCCCTGTAGTCCCTACCTCTGATGCACGCAACTCCACTACTCACTCTATGTTTCCCTTTCAGAAGGTTGCCTCCATCCAATGAGCCGAGACAATATGAGGCGGATATGTGTGTTGTCCCCGTATCCTCTCATGCCTCCCTGTCTTCTCATCATCCCACTCCATCTCCAGGGTCTTCCAATCCTTTGTGGCCTTCCCTAGAGTGATAAGCCACTGAACACCCAGTATCATGTTGGTGTCCAGAATATCAACCACGAAAAAGTGATCAGTTAATGTGTAAGTGCCCATCGTCACAAAAAGCTCTGGAACATAACGAGCACATGTCATGGTCTGATCTCCTGGGACAAATACTGAAAATCCATTGAAGCTATCTGTCTAGATGCCTCTCTGCTCAACCATATGTGCATCAATGAAGTTGCGGGTTGCCCCACTATCAACCAAAATTGATACGCACTGGCCACGTACTATCCCTCGTACGCACAATGTCAGATACTTGGGAACTCCTCGCAACGCTGCAAGTTCCCCTCCAATGGGTGCAAAATATGCACCACCTGCTGCTGGTGGTGGAGGTGGAATAGGTCCCTGTATGGCATGGCTATCTCCTGCCTCCACATCCTCCTCGTCATCCTCTTCTCCACTACTCTCGGAGAAGACCTCAATAAAATGTACTCTGCCAGCAACACATCTATGTCATGGTGCCCATGGCTCCTAACAGGTGAAGCACAACCGATTCTTCTTTAGCTTCCTCTTGGAATTGTTGTCAAGCTATACTCATCCTGGATTCCCCTTTGGAGGAGGAATCCTCACATCCTTCCCCTTAGACTGGAAAGTCTGTCTCTGGACGTAAGGTGTTCGGGTCCTGGGTAAGACATCCTGTAAGTCTTGGGTCCTACTGATAGTGTCTTGGAGTGTGGATGGTTTAGTGGATCAGACTAAACCCTGAAGTGGCTCTGCTAACCACTCAACATACATATAGACCCTCCATGCCATGGATAGGTTTGGCACCATCACGGAGACCCTCAAGAAATCTGCAATGTAAGTCTCTAGGCTCCCTATCCGTTTGAGCCTCGTCAACTCAACGAAATGCTGCAATGGATCCCTTCAATCAAATCGATCCATCAGTATCCTGGTGTAATCAACATATGATGTCACTATGGAGTGCCCCAGTGTAACCATCCCATGAAACCACCAATCCTGGGCCTCGCCATCCAAATGCAACGTTTCCACCTTGGTGGCCTCTGCCTCCGACATCTGGTTAAGCTCGAAATAAGTGTCCAGCTTCTCCAACCAAGACTTTGACGAACTGTTTGATGAGCCATCAAATGTAGGCAAGTGGAATCTGCTTGCTACACAGTGGGTGTCGCCATCATGGTAATGTCGGTACCCTCTATGATGATCGCGGGGTTTGCTATCCCGCTGGAGCTGAACAAAATCTCTAAATGAGAGGGCTTCCCTAAACTCCTGCCCATAGGCCTGGTACTCTGCAAAATAATCAGCCATATGTTTGGGCTCTGCCTCCTACTGGGCTAGGACCCTCGTGTCTACTCCTAAGAAGGTGGGCATGGTAAAGCATGTAGGGGCATGTGAGGCCCCCTGCTGCATAATATCACGCTGCTCTCGCAAGTGATGGGATGCACCTGATCCCTCACTGATCTGAAAAACTTGTGGGCTCTCTCACTGTCTGGCCTCTATTTCCATGAATCTCAGCCCCATCACCTCAATCTGCCTCGACAGATCCTGCACTGATTTGAGGAGCATATCCGCAAATCGCTTCCCGTCATCATCCGCCATCGGATCCTCCTGCTCTGCATCGACCACAGGCTCCCTCTATCCTGTGTCCACCACAGGCTCCTCCTGTTCTGCATCCACCACCAAAACAGAGTCTCCCTATCTGTAGGTATTCTCCAACCTACGCTCAGTGTCTCTGTACCTCTGACCTCTGTAACAGATATAGGGTTTTTCCCCTGGTGTCATAGATTTCTAGCTCCACAGTCTAAGTCAAATCTATGCTCTGATACCACTGTAATATTCTTAACCCAAAATATTCCTCAAACCCCAACAAAAACTCCAACCAAATATGTGCAAATGATATAATAACGTAGAAGTGATAAAATAACAGTGGAACAACATATAATAATGTAAACTGGGAATATAAGTAGATACACAAGAAATGGAGCGAGAAATGCTAAGCCATTTTATTATACTGAGCAATAAATGATTACAAGATGTGATTAGATAGATGGCACCTCGACTTGCACAAGGCAAGTGAAGAAATACTCTCAGAATGACAAGAATGGCCTCTCTGCATGGATGCTGCTGCTATGCTGTTGTTGCTACTAGAAAAAAAATGATGATTTGGGGTTGCTCCCCTCCTTAGAAAAAGCTGAAACTTTGGATTTTAGGTCTACTCAAGAAACCCAGAAAAACCCAGAAAGGTTTCTTGGAATGGCCTCACATTGATCTACACCCCAGCTGCTGGGAAACTGTTGTGCTATTGTTGCTAGTGGAAATGGAATGAGGATTTGGGGCTGCTCCTCTCCTTGGAAAAGGCTGAAACTCTGGAATCTGAATCTACCCAAAAAACCCAGAAAATCCCATAAAGCTTTTCTGAAATGGTCGATCCCCGAAAATCACCTCCTTGGGGTTCTGCACAGTTCTCCAAAGACGCTGATGAAACTGCTACTGAAATGTTGATGAAACTACTACTGAAATGCTAATGAAACTATTGTTGGCATGTCAATGGAAATACCTTGCCCAAGTAGGCACTCAAAGTCCCCCAGGGCTAAGGGTGAGATCTCCGAACGGAGACAGTTAATGCACTAAACAGTGCTACAGACTAGCTAAACAACCAATGTGCTCTAAGTCAAAATGACTATCACAAATGCTCATAACAAGAATGATCAAAATGAGGGGGCTCATTTATATTTTATAACCTTTTCCTCTCTTAATCCCAAGGCTCACCTCCTCCTGTGTGATTCCCCTCTTGCCACGTGTTCCTTTCCTCCTATGTAGTTCCTTCATGTGTCTGTGTGGGCTCCATTTCTGCGTCCCCTTTTGGCCCCTTAGCTCACCTTTAAGTCACAACGTTGTGCTACTAGGAAGTGAATTTTTATTCTAAAAGTGAGTTATGCCCCCCTTCCTCACTTTTTATTTACAAATAACTATAGAATGCAAAAATCGAACAAAATCGAATATTCCAATTAGCCATGGCTAGTTAGGAATATTACATCTATCGCCCCTCTAACCCCCTGCTTTCACTATTGGGGCTAGTCATGGAAAGAATATAACACAACCCAACAGAGTCTGAAGCTACAACATGGCTAAGTTCACCCCGTTGTCTTTGATCATGCTAAGAAGAACGTGGTCTTCCTCTATTTCCACGCGGAGTGAACCTTTAGATTGGGAGATGATGCGGAGGTCCAGAGCCCTTTCCATCTCCAATACTTTCTCATGTAGGTTTTAAACCCATATAGAAATTACCTGCATACGAATTCTAAGAATAGAAAATAAACAAATGCAAGAGCATAACACATAAAACACATATACAAATAGGTTGTCCCCTAGATCCGGGCCTACCTGCTTGATTTTTCATTATTTTCCTTTCAATGTTACAATACATATTTATACATGCTGAAGAATCTAATACCATGGACCAAAAACCATCGCATCGAAAACCATGTGCGAAAACTATGCACAAAACCACAGGTAGGTCTACCCAACCTAATATAGGGTCCAAAAAAATTTCCCCGGGGCACTGCCTCAGACCCCATAGAGGGGGACTACCTGGCCCCCCTCAAACCCCCTATGACCCTGTTGCTACATAATCAACACAACGAAGGGTGGGCCCTTCCCCCCTCTAACCCCCCAGTTAACTACATCAACTAGTCATGGAAAGAATATAACACAACCCAACATCTTGCTTGAAGCCAACCTGTTTGGATCGACAGCTTACACAGATCCTTTTGGACTCTCCCTAGCATTTGCATGTATTTCTATTCAAATTACTGCCACAAATCCATTGTGGTGTCTCTTTCTTTGTCCCCAATTTTGTTGAGATCCCCTTCTATGAGGATCATTGGGTAAATGCACACTTGTTTATTTGATTTTTGCTTCTTCCTTTCCCCTGCAGTTGTCTCCTTATTGTGCTTCTTCAATGTGAAGGGAGTGCTCTACTCCTCTCCTCCATCTCCACCTTACTCCGAAAGTTCCTACTCCTTAGTATGCTGGGAAATCGATGCTTCGAATTCCTATATGTCTGTGTGCTCTGTCTTAGCATGCTCTTTCACAACATACTCTTTTTTAGTAGATACCATAGTAGTAGGTTCTTTCTTTTCTTGCTCGACCAATGATCGCGCTGCTTTCTGTGTTGCTTATTTTCACTTCTGCACAACTGTCGTCTTCACAACATATATTTCTCCGCCCTGACTGGTACCTTCACTAACATCTATGAGTTATCGCCACTCTGCTAGCCAACTTACCACAATTTCCTGCACATCTGTTTCCAAATCTAAGTATGGCAACTTGTGCCATATATTCTTAGGATCTCGCCTCCACAATTGCTCGAACAAGGTTGGAGACAAGCTTGGCCACTCACTGATTATTGTGCGGAGGTCCATTTGAACCAATATCCAAAAAATTTTGGATTCCTTGATCCTTTCTGAATCCTTTGTCGTCCAGAGCCAAGCGAACTTTGCCGGCTCTAGTAAATCTCCTACCTGTGGAGGAAACTGACTATCCCTCTGCAGGTGCCATGCTACTAGTAAAATGAGCAACAGGAGTTAGGCATAGTGAAATTGCTTGTTGTCCTCCTGTGCTTCAAAGAAGTTTGCGAGGAATTCCTTACATAAATATTGCACCCAGTTGTATTGTACTCCATTCCTGCAAAAATTTGGGCAACGAACTACACCGCCTCGTATTGAATGGAGCAAATAGAATATCCACACGACTTTTTAATCACCCCAAACTCAGTTTTCATCTTATTTTCCACCTCGTTTTCACCACTTTTTCCCCCAAATTCCTTGGCAGGGTCCACCCCTTTATAGGGAAGTTTCGTAATCTAATGGAATAGCATATCGATGATAGGGATGGGTTCACTGAGCCATAAGCAGGCATCCTGCACTAGCGTGAGTAGCTGGCACGCACACACAGTGTTGATAATCGACCAGTGGAAGTATGGTACGAAAAGCATGTGTAGTAACCCAACCTACTTGATACCTTTGACCCATTTGATGGGTTCCAGCTGTGTAACCCCAATTTCTTCATAGTAAATCTTCATCATGTACTTATTAGTGGCTATGTGAGGGAATTTCTTGTGGTCAACAAGATCCCAATCCTCCATTTTCAACACCAAGATGCGTGCTAAGACCACACCTTCAAAAATGACTTGTTCTGGTAATAGTGATGTCAAGACCATAAATTTTCCCAAGTCTAGGTATTTTTTTACTTTCGGTTTTCCTTTCTACACAGGGATATACTCTGGGAGCCAAGTGATATGATAATCCTCCTTAACATCTAACTCCTCAACTTCATCATAGAGTTCTTGTTTCTCCAAGTCCATTATTTTATGTGGCTAGTTATTGTTATAGACATTTTTGGGCACTTCAACCCCAATCACAAATTTCCATAAACTGAGGGCTCTTAAGTCCCTAAAAGTGTTGCTTCACTGCCTAAAGGAACAAGGTCAACTAATTACATCATCTCCCAGAAGTTTCTCCACTGAAAACTGCCATAAATGGTCAAACAGAAACCATACTGAAGCTCAAATGCAGAGGGGTCGATGCATATCACCCTACCCAAATGTACAGGGTGCATGCAATAACTGATTTGCTCTCTGTAGGGTGCGATGGTCGGGAATGGACAAAGGAGGGAAAAAAATGTGAGGTGGAAGATCATGGAATCTTCCAGAAGCTTCCCCTCTGACACTTGCCTCTCCATTTTCGACCAGGGATGAGTAAGAGATCATCATTCTCCAAGTGGAAGCAAGAACTATTAGAGAGAGGACACTAATTAAGATCCCAAACGATGACTCACCTCTCTGTAATAATCTATATATGGATCCCTCATCACAGAGATCTAGAGGCTAGAATTTTGTATCTTATAGAGAAGTGTTGTTGGTATTCTAGTGTACATTCACAGTGTTGGGTGATCTAGCTTTGCTTGAGGTGAAGATGGGCTTCTTAGCTAGAGGATGATGCTGGGTCAGAGCACATGGTTGTAATCTTCTTGCTACTTTTCATCTGAATAAAGCTATTCTTGTTTCCTTCCATATTCTTGTGTACTTGTATATATTTTCATGTATATGGTTAATGAACATTTGATCCTACATTATTTATGAATTTAGATCCTTGTTTCTTGCATAGTAGTATGTTGTTGTGATTCCACAGATCCTTTAAGCTGGGAAAACAAAGAAGAAGCAACAAAACACTATCAAGAAGGAGAGGAAATCGAGCGCAAGACTCAGGTTGGCCCTCTTGGTTCTGTTCTCATCTATTTTGATAAAAGGAATCAATAGTAGACTTTGATTGTTTGTTTATAATATATCCACCCATCTTAGTGGGAATAGCAGCATCCGAGTGGACACTATTCCCGTATAATAAAATGGCGACTCCACTGGGGAGCGACTAGATTACTTGTTAGCTTATCTATCCATGTTTCTTTTATAAACATACAGATGGAGCCTGAAGTCAAGCCAGCTAGCCTTTTAACTGCATTTGTCATACAAATGCAAAGTAGATCAATGTTGCTTCAGTCAATCTCCGTGTTTTGTTTATGAATTAAACAATAGATCTGCAAGCAATCTAATTACCCTAAGTGGTGGCTCTAGTAGCCTCTTAGATCACCCCTGTGTTTTGCATACACTGATCTTTACTTATTCAGCCTAAACACCTGAACTAGATTGAAAACTGTGAGTAATATCTCATTCAAAGTCTCGCACTACTACCATCACACCCTACCTTCAAGGCAGCGTGTATCCATCGCACTTCCCGAATGAAGTAGGTGCGTTGCATATTGAGTCACTATGTAACAGGTGCGATGGTCAGGGAGGATTGACTTTACCCTCCGACTGTGGATTTTTCTCACTGTTTTCAGTCTTATTCAAGAGTTTTGCTGTCTGTAGTCAGTGTACTTCTGTGAAAACCCCCTTCTCTTGCATTCTTCTTCCTCCTTAGTGCAAAGAACTATAAATATTGTTTATGTATTGTGCGTTGTTTTAGTTCTCTTATGCAAAAAGTAGCATAGTCGAACTGTTGGATAGTCGATTATACAATTATTGTTGCATAGGATTTGAATTATTAGTTTTAAAGTGTCGAAAAGCAATTTCCATTTCAAAATCGCAAAGTGTCTCTCTTGCTTTCACTTCGTTTTGAAAAAGAATTTTGTTGAGTACAGTCGCTTTAAAATTAATTCAGTTTTGCACATAGCTTTCTTAACATCATTCACACATTAAGAGAGCTGAAGAACAAATACATGCATGTGCATTTGCATTTTGAATGCTTGGCTTGATTTAGGACTGTACATTTAGCGTGTGCTCTGTTCTCTGTGAAGAAACGATGCTTGACTTTCTTCCCTTTAGTAGCTACGATTTTCATTGCTGAAAGAAGATAAAAACGTTTGTTTATCATCGTAGACTACATTTTAAGAATTATACATACATCACGTGGTGAACCTGAAAGGAAAACTGTTAAGCAAGATCAAATTAAAATAAATTCAATGAATCTAACAACGCTTTGGAACCTAATGACAAAATCTAGAGGTCTAGGCTAGAGACGTATTCCGGCGTTGTAAAGCCTGGTAACTATTGCTTTCAGTGTTGGTTGGGTGATTCCTCCACTCTGAGACGGCAAGTGCTAGTACGGACTTGTGCTCCCATGTACCGTCACGAATATATTGGGAGACCACAATAGGCTGCATCCTTTATCCTTAGGAAGTCGTGTCTACCACCCTATCGATCATAATGCACTGAACACAGCATTCAGGAAGATTCACTGCCATACCGTAAAAAGTATTCTACAGTTTTACAATTTTTTTGGTAATCCTCTCTGCCTAGATCTCCAGAGAAGTCCATTTTTCTCCTTTTCAGACTCCTTAAAGGAAAAGGTCCTCTGAGCGCTTGTCACTTCAATCTCAATAAAAATCGAAGGCGACTAGGGTCATCTTTTTTTTTCTCGACTCTTTAAAATTGAAAAAACAAGTTGTGTCCAAGCATCTAAAAATTTATTTTAATCAGAATAACGTCACAAATTCCCCCATTGATCTTCAGGTTGAGAAAATGGAGTCTACCAACCAAGGATTTCCCCGTGAAGGAAATCCTAGTCCCTTCTCCTCTTTGGGAGATGTTGGTCCACCCCATATGGCCACTTTGTCACTTCCAAGATTGACAATTGGTTTACCGATTTGGCTCTTCTCTACCTCTGTCACTCAAAATCCCATAATTCCTGAACAGTCTAATCAACAACTAGATGACACTAGAGGTGCCTCCCAACCTTCTACTTCGTCTGATTCTCCCTCTCCTCCTTCTTCTTCACTTGATAAAGTTGATAAAACTAAAAGCCAAGTAACTGAGAAGAAGAAGAAGCAGAAAGAGAAAAAGGAAAAGAAGAAAAAAGAACCAAAATCAAAAGAGAACAACCAAGTATCATCTAGCTAAAATTCACACACCACATAATCAAAACCTAAATCTCCTTGCGTCATTTTCAATGGATACCACTATCACCGAGATTGTCCCTGCATCCCTCGGATCTTAAGGGACTGGTCTCCTCGTTTGCACAATTTGGTAGCATCAACCTTTGGCGATCACGTTGAATGCTCACCATCAACCAGTGAAAGTGAAGCACATGGACAAAGAAGGAATCCTAAACTTCCTTGTAAGTTGTGTGAAGGTGATCACGTCGTCCACTGTTGTCCCTTCCTTGAAGAGGCTAAAAGTGTTTTAGATAATTGTCCAGTTTCACCGTAACGACTTCCTCCTGGATATCAAAAACTCTTGCCGAGCCCTCCACCGGTTGAAAATTTGGCTGGACCATCATTGTGGTTAGCCAAAGAACCTATCATTGAAAATGAACCCTCTGAATCCATACCAGACGAAAGTCAAAGGGTTGATACGGAAGTTGACCCATTCTTACCTTTAGAGTGTTCATCTTCGAATGATACTGTCAATGAAGAGAAAGAGAATGACACCATTCAAATTCTTTTCATCAACACCGACTTCGATGAGCTTGGGGGCAGTCCCCCCGTTCCTTTACCACATGAAGGAAGTTCGTCAGAGTCATATCCGGCCGCCTATTCGGTCCCACCACCAAGCAACCTAGTTGTTTCCTTCGACTGGAACCTACTAGGCAGACCCCGTTTACTAGCCAGTGTACCATTCATAATCATTGTACAAGCTTACAGAATGGTCATGGTTGGTACCATCATTGATGAAGGGGATTCTGTGAGTATCCTTTCCTCAACTGCTTAGAAAGCGCTTGGTTCGCCATCGCTTTTTCCTAAAATGAGAAATCTAATAGGCTTCGACAAGGGAACCAATCAACCTTTAGGGATCCTTCCAAATGTGCCCATTACTTTGAGAAGGAAAATTGTTCACATGAACATTATGGTAGTTCAAGGACCTTTAGATTA
>APFE030983581.1:55550-75635 GCA_000404065.3 Pinus taeda
AGCCATCATCTCCTCACTCTTTAGAGTAATGTGTTTTCCGCACGAAGGCAGAATGGTCAAGCTCGTGGACCAAATGTCATTCCCCAGATCACACATCACAATAGTCAAATGTCGTCCCTAAATGGTATTTTCATGCAAGAAATGTCTCATCGGTCTCCAGTCCGTCCACCTGATGAGTGCGAGTGATTCAGGAAGATGTGACTGAAACCCAGGGGGCATGCATCCTGGTCTGTTTCGGCAGGAAAACCTTAGGTATAGAGTGGATTTCCGCGAAGGATATATGACTAGTCTAGCGAACCCATCCTCACAAGAAAATGGGAACAGGCTGGAATAAGATACCTTCATTAAGGTTATGTTGAGTGGCATGGTGTCGCACCACTCCCCTTTGTCTGTTTCGATAGACATCGCCAAGAAAACATTTTATCTGCTACGCGGATGAAATTCTCTTGGTAACCTGGAAATTTTTCGCTATACTTGGGGGCATGCAAACCTTTCCACATGCAAGCAAAGAGCGACTATTTATTTTTAAATTTTTTAGGACTTCTAACCCTTTAAACCCGTAAGACTAGTCGTTTCCTAACTTGCATAAAGAAAGGATTCGAGGCAAAGCTTCAAAAGGTGCAATCTCCATAAAAAATGGCATCTTGAATGAGACATTTCTTATCATACGACTGGCGAGCAATGTTGTTGCAAAGTTCAAGCTTGTTAAAAAATAAACTCTCCACGAGCAGTTTTAGCACATAGTTCAAGCTCGTTAAAAAATAAACATAAGTCATGAGCAAGTGTTTCCCCCAGCGTTTAAGCTCATTAAAAAATGAACCGGTAAATAACCATTGTGGATGATCACCAGCTTTTGAGCCTTGGTCGTGTTCTTGCTATCACCTCCACTCTATTTTTAGCCGATCATTCACCCCCATATGATTGTTTACCCCATCGAGAAACATCTGCGAAGAGTGATTCTGCTAGCCATCCTTGTAACACTGCCATGATTGGAAAATTCCAAATCTTACCTGGAATCAGCTGTTACCTGAAACCATCACTTGTTCCTCGAAAACAAGTCTTCTTTAAGCTCTTTTCACATGACTTGTAAAATATGAAAAGATTGTCGAGTGATTGGCCTCTCTGGCTTGTTAAAAGGCATCAGAAGTGCTATCCCTACTCTATATTTTAATCTTTTTGGACCTAAGGGATTATTACACAAAAAGATCGAGTGCTTGTCTTGTTTGACTTGTTAAAACTATCGAAATTTCATCCCTTTTGTATTATTTTACGTTTTTTCGGACTTAAGGGATTATACAACGAAAAAGAATCTTTAGAGTCTTCTTTCCATTTCTTTCAGACTCTCTAAAATTGAAAGAAACCGAGTTATCTTTGTCATTAAACTCGTTAAAACCTAAATAGCAAAAAACTCATCCAAATGGATGAGAATGAGTTTCACTGTCGCTAGGCTTGCTAAAATATACAGACAGGTTCACCCGAATGGCAGATTATAGAACAAGCATATGTTATCCTCCTCAAGCTTGAAAAAAATAAAGAGGTACTGGTCAGCAATGTCTGGGGAAAATTGGGAAGAAAACTTGAAGAAACTTTATTGGTATCAAGTCGCTCTTGAATATGACACTTTCCTTCCGCATCCATGCTGAGTTGGGTTGTTCCGTTCACTGGTCATCACCATTGGTCCGTCACACCATCCATATTTGCGGTTAACGCTACCAATCCATTGTTAGTGTTGCCGATATGTTCAATATAAGTCATTCAGACAATTCACCTATGTCTCACCCACTGCAATACATTCATGCTTCATTCCTTCATGACCGCCACCCTGAACCCTGTATCGTCAGTTTGTTTTCACCTCCAAAACCATTTGCTTCGTTCCGTGTCGTTGATGTGGGATTCATTAAGGCCCTCCTGCGACAGGTCTCTTCTTGTCGACATCAGCTCATTATCCAAGAAGTTGACTTAGGAACAACCCTTTCAGTACTTTGAAGCTTGCATGCCTCAATGGAAAGCTTCTCAATTTTGGCGACATGTTTACATCAATGGCCTTTGACCGAGAGATTTTACGTGGTGTTCAACGCCAAGTCCCTTTTTTCACACCATGTGAATTGTATTGCAGAACCTTGAGGGTCATTGTCATTATTGGTGATTCCTCTTGCACCTGTTAATGATTTACATCATTGGCTATTAATCAGGTGATGTCTTTCCATGTTCGAATCGAGAACATTTTTCACATGGATTGACTTATACTCCGAGTGAAGATTGAATGAGTTTTGAAGACCCCAGATCTAGTTTCATCCATCCGGTTTGTGATATATTCAAGAATATAAAAACATCTAGTGTACATCATTGCCGAATAGATGATCATCCAAATCAAAGGATGATGTGTCCATATCATCAGTCTGTCACATAGATGGTCATCTGTCCTATGTACACGAAAAATGAATTTATAAAGCTAAGAATGGGAATGCCCGCCTCAGCTAGATCATGAAAAATGTTGTCAAAATAATGTATTGTATTGTATCTTATTACAAGTCACCTCCCAGCTCGGAAAAAACTTCGGATCCTCATAGTAAAGCATTTCACCTGACATCAAAAAAGATTAACGACCTCATGCTTTAGGGGGAAACTGTTATAGACATTTTTGGGCACTTCAACCCTAATCACAAATATCCATAAACTAAGGGCTCTTAAGTCCCTAAAATTGTTCCTTCGCTAACTAAAGGAACAAGGTCAATTGATTACATCATCTCCCAGAAGTTCTCCACTGAAAACTGCTCATAAATGGTCAAAACTGGACCATACTGAAAGCTCAATGCAGAGGGTGCGATGCATACCACCTTCCCAATGTACAGGGTGTGATGCATACTGATTTTCTTCTCTGTAGGGTGCGATGGTATGGAATGGACAAATGGCAGGGACAAAAATGCGATGTGGAAGATCATGGAATCTTCCAGAAGCTTCTCCTCTGACACTTTCCTCTCCATTTTCGACCAGGGATGGGTAAGAGATCATCATTCTCCAAGTGGAAGCAGGAACTATTAGAGAGATGACACTAATCAAGATCCCCAAAGATGACTCACCTCTCTGTAATCATCTATATATGGATCCCTCATCACAGAGATCTAGAGGCTGGAATTTTGAATCTTATAGAGAAGTGATGTTGATATTCTGATGTACATTCATAGTGTTGGGTGATCTAACTTTGCTTGAGGTGAAGAAGGGCTTCTTAGCTAGAGGATGATGTTGGATCAGAGCACATGGTTGTAATCTTCTTGCTACTTTTCATCTGAATAAAGTTATTCTTGTTTCCTTCCATATTCTTGTGTACTTGTTTTTATATGCATGTATATTGGTTAATGACATATGATCCTGCATATTTATGAATTTAGATTCCTTTTTCTTGCATAGTAGTAGTTGTTGTGTGATTCCCACAGGTCCTTTAAGCTGGGCAGACAAAGAAGAAGAGGCAAAAACTCTATCAAGAAGGAGAGGAAATCGAGCGCAAGACTCAGGTTGGCCCTCTTGGTTCTCTTCTCATCTATTTTCATAAAAGGAATCAATAGTAGACTTTGATTGTTTGTTTCTAAGATAGCCACCCATATTAGTGAGAATAGAAGCATCCGAGTGGACATTATTCCCATATAACAGTTATCCTTCTTCTCCTTCTACCAAACCTCCGGGTTCTTCCTCAATGAATGCCTCACTGATATAAGTTTCTTATTCTTCTCTTTTGCAGTCAATTGCTTCATCTGAGGTTACCTTGGTGCCATAGGCATAGGGGGCACAACTTCCATAGATACAACTTTAGGGCCTTCCGCTTGAGAAACAACGGCTTCAAAACTTACTACAGTAGACATTTGTGTGAGAATAATCCGCTGGTTAATTTCAAGCATTGTTGCGAATGTTAGAATGGAAACTAAGTCCTCCAAAACTTTTTCATTCATACAGCTAGAACAAGAGGGTTCATACACCATCATCAGAATGTAAAGTTTTCTTCGGCAGATCAATATGTCATATTTATAGAGGTTTTCAAATTCAAATCTGACGAGTCCCTCCATTTTCTGATCATAAATGCATCTTTGGTAACAAATCTCCAAATATTTTCACCATAAATGGCACCAACTTGCTCCTCTTAATGGGATTTTTTCCATGAAATTGTGAGTAGTGCTTCCAATGACTATTTTTGGAACCATTTGTGCAGTACCCCCTATGGTGCAACTTATCCAGCATAGCTTCACCTATCACACTCCTTTCTTCCGTCGCGCAACCTCCTTACTATATTTTTCTCCTCTTCAGGCAATGTAGTTTATAGTCTCACAACCCCTTGCAGCTACCTGAATTACTATGACTCTTCTGCTACCATGTAGTCATTCTGTAGTGGCAGGATCCCTTGTATACAACTTCAACCTGCTTCCATTCACTCTTCTAGGGAATGGTTCTCCATTCAGCTTCATGAGCTAAACTGCACCACCATCCGTGATCTCGTTGAAAACATATGGCCCCAACTAGTGCATTTGTAATTTCCTTGGAAATTTTGTTAACTTGCTATCATATAGAAACACTAAATCATCCACCTTGAAAGTGTGCAACTTAATATGCCTGTCATGTCATGCTTTATCACATTCTTTTTGCACTTGCTGATGAAATCCTACAAGAAAGTAGTCTCTTCTAACTCCATTAGTTGCACGAGCCATTCCTCCAAGGTCTCGTGATCTGCCATCTCAGTCAAAGCTGCAATACATATACTTGGCATAGTATACTCCATAGGCATCACCACTCCAATCCCATAGACCAACCTAAACGGTGTTTGGCCTGTCAACTTCTTGCAATTTGTCTCATATGCCCAGAGAACTATTAGTATGCGCATATCCTAGTCATTCATCTATGCATTGTATACCTTTGTCAATGCTTTCTCTAAGATTTTGTTAAATTCTTTCACTGTTCCATTTTCCTGTGGGTGATAGGGCATACACTTTTGATGATACACTTGAAATTCTTCAAGCATCACATTGATCATTTCATTCAAGAAATGTGTACCCATACCACTCATCAATAACTTAGGGCATCCAAACCATGTTAAGATGTATTCAAACAAAAACTTCGTAGTGGTGGAAGTTGTACAATCCTTCACTAGCTGAGCTTCTACCCATTTGGTTAAATACTCTGTTGCAGTAATGATATACCTCGTGCCCATCTTCTTTCCTAGTGGTTTTATTGGACCTATGAAATCAATGGCCCATTTATCAAATAATTGCAATGAAACCTAAGGATGTAAAGGCAATTTGTCTTGTCGCAAAGGCTTTCCCATCCTTTGGCAAGCATCACACGCCTTGCACTATGCCTTAGAATCCTTATGTAATGTCAGCCACCATATCCCTGCACACAAAATCTTCTATGCAAATGGTTTTCTTGCATAGTGTCCTCCCACTACTCCTCCATGTGCTTCAGTGAGGATACTAACTTGTTCAAATTTTGGAACATACCTTCACAGTATTTCTTCTATTCCAATCTTATACAAGTGACTTGAAACTACTGAAAAATATCTAGAGCAGACTACTAATTCCTTCTTCCTCTGAGTAGAATAGCCTTCTATAGTTGTGCCCATGGTTAAAAACTAAATCACATCAGCAAAATGTCCATTTGCGACACGCATAGCAAAGAGTTACACATCCAGAAGTCCTTCCTCCAAACTATTTTGTTCTTCGCCCATTTCTATCCTTGATAGGTGGTCGGGTCCCGCATCTAGTCTCCCAGGCTTCACAATCACTTTAAAGTCATATTCCTAAAACAACAATAACCATCAGTGGATCTTCCCCCCCAACACAAGGTTATTGACCAGGAACTTCAATGCAGAGTGATCTGTATACATTTTAAAATGTCTGCCCAATAAATAATGTCGAAACTTTTGGCAGTGCATAGACCATCACCAACCATTTTTTCTCTGTAGTGGAATAATTCTTCTCAACCTTTGATAACTTTATGCTCACGAAGACTATCATATGATCAATTTATCCCTCTCCTACCTATCTTAATACTAAACTGAGCATAATACAAGAAGCATCTACATGCACATGGAATCCTTTCTTATAGTCTTGAAACACCAAAATAGGCATGGTCACCATCTTTTCCTTCATGACATCTAGACTACACTGACATTCTTCATCCCAACAAAACATCATGTCTTTCTTCAATAATTTTCCGTCGGTGTGGTTATCTGAGTGTATGCCTTGATAAAATTTCTATAATACCCAGTGTGCCCCAATGTCACACGCAACTGTTTTACATTCCTAGGAGCTTCCAAATTCACAATCATAGTGATCTTTGCAGGGTCCACCATCAATCCCTGCTTACATATGACATGGCCGAGAAAAATTCCAATGGGCACACAAAATATGCACTTCTTCAAATTCAACATGATTTGATACCTTCGACATGTATCCAACATAAGGTGTAGACTTGCAATGTGGCGCTTCACCAATCCAAACACATTCCAATCATCAAAATAAACCTCCAAAAGTTTATGAATAAATTCCTTAAAAGATGCGATTACTACTTGGGAGATCATTGCAAGCGCATTCTTCAATCTGAATGGCTTTACTGTATATTGAAAGAAACCCCACTATGTCGTGAAGGTTATCCTTCTTTAATCTTCTGACGCAATTTTTATTTTATGATATCCCAAAAATCCATCAGTAAACAAATAAGCTTCCTATCCACCAACATTCTCTAATACTTCATCTGTAAATGGCATTGGAAATGGATCATGCACGCATGCATCATTCAACTCTCTTAGATCTATGGATATCTTGATTTCGCCTTTCTATTTATTCTCTTGGAAAGAATTGGGCTCATCCAATCAAAGTCCTTTACTGGTTCAATAATACCAGCATCCAACATTTTATCAAGCTCTTGGCACACCTTTTCTTTATACTTCAGATTGAGCTAATAAGGTCTTTGCTTGACAGGCTTCACATCAGGTTTCAAAGTGATTCTCATTACACCTAAATCTCCTATGATCCCCTTCAAATCCAAAAAATTTCTTGGGAACAAATCCTCATATTCACACAGTAGCTAGGCCACCTTATCAACTGTATCTTTTTCCTAATAGTCTCATATCTTCGCGAACTTAAGCTCTGCTTCAGATCCAATATTTACTTGTCTAGCTTTCAAAGGTTTTGATATATCTAGGTTCCCAGCTTTCGGTCCTTCAACTTTGCACTGTCCTTCTATAACTAGAATGTTAATATTCTGTGGGTCTTCTTCTTCCTCTTCAGTAGTCACATTGTAACATTCTAGTGCATTACACAGCTATGTACTCCAATCCGGCTGAGCCCATTCTACAAGTTCCTTAGGTGTTCTAAATATAGATGATTTCATCTCCTGGAGTGTTTCATTAATGCATTCAAAACCATCCTCAAAGTTGAAATTCAATAAGAAAATTTCTCTCAAGATATCCCATTCTATCGTCCCATGGTGAAACTCCATTTCCAAATACTAGTTCATTGGGATTGTATCTAGGGTATGACAAAAAATGTTCACCCATTTTGGTTATGGTTCTATTCCACATGCCTTATTCCATCATGCCAAATGATTGTGAAAATCATCCTTCCCACTGTAATTTTTTGTCAATTGGGTATTAGCATACCCAAACCTTAATTTCATCATTCTTCTATATGCCTTCCATACAGCGATGCTCTCCTTGTGCGTACCCCACCAACAGGCAGACGTAGCATGCAGTGCCAACTCCAGTCCTTGGAAGCGATGTTATTCCAGTGATTCCCTTTCAAATTCATCTAAAAACAGATCCAGATCAGTCAAACCATAATAATGCAAAATCTTCCTTACCTCAGTTGAGATACACTGCAGTGATTTGGTCGTCATATTTCAACTGAGCATAGATTCTTCATGCAACTGATTGCGTAGTGTTTAAGCTCTTCATTTGAGTCTAAGGTGTAGGAACTATCCCTGTCCCATGCAATTCGTCCATTGGTGGTAAGATTAATCCAATCTTCATTTCATATTTTCATCTTGTATATCTGATCCATATCATCATCACTTTCCACAAAGTCACGAACATGTTCAGTATAAGGCACTCTTTTAGCAGGGTCTAGTGTGACTTCATTTCAAATGTAATCTTACACTTCTTCAAGCTGATTACCATGTCCATATCAAAAGGACAACCAATTCCTATTAGTGCAGGGTATGGGTTCCTATCATCCACTATTTCAATGACCTCAAAGTTAGCTTGTGCTCTTGCACCCTCAATGTCTAGCGTTACATCATATAAGTGTCCCATCAGAATAATATTTTGTTGATTTTCCATGTGCAGTTGAGTAGGAGACCACTGTAGTGTACGTCTACCCATCCTTTCCCATGTTTTCTTAGGTAGGACATTTGCATCAGATCCCATATCCAAGATTACCTAGTCCATTTCATATTCTCTTATTTGTGCAGTCAACCTCACCTCGTGCCCCGTTCATTTCTTATGCTTACCAATTTTTCTCACTGTGCCTTGTTTAGTAGGGGTCTTTTCTTTATTTACGTACTTGTCAATTAACTCTTGTAGCACTTCTATTTCTTTCTTATCACACAATAACTTCATACAAGTCCTCAAAAACATAGCTAATACCGAACAATAAACCTCTTGTGTCATACTAGTTTCTATCATTTTCTCCCGGCTTCCTCAGGTGGAGGCCTTAGTGAAGTTCTTCTTTTATTCCATGAAGGTTGCTTTAGCAGGATTAAGGTGAAAGTATATTTTCTTCTCAGTGGCCTTGCACACCCACCCATCAATCTCAGGCTGCTTTCCCTTATTTGCACTAGTGGACCTACCACTGCTTGTTACTATATTTACGCTCTGATCTACTTTACGGGGATCTGCCCTCATCATCTAGATGCTCTACGTAGGCTGTTGTGGTTGTGTCTTATTTTCTTGCATATTTTCCATAAGGACCAGACATTCCTTTATCACATGTTCAAACTATTGACAATACTGACATAACAGATGTGTGGGGTTTGTGCAGTCTCGTGCAAAGTGTCCTGCTTCACCACAATTATAGAAAATTACTTGCTCATGTCCTTGACCATTTCTACCCCCTTTTCCTCATCCTCGGCCTTGGAATCCTCTGCGCTACTCATGCACCATGATCTTGAGGCGAGTTATCTTCCTGGATTCGGTAGGTAGAGGTCCTATCCATCTTTAGATCATAAATTATACAATGGAGTTCATCATGACCTATAGATTTATAGAAATTGCAAAACAACTATTGAGGGTCTGTACAAACTTCTATAGTAAATGGAAATTACCAGTTGCATGTTGTCTTGTAACCTAACAGATAACACACCATGGTGCAACTCCCACGCTCGGTCCAATGTTAGTCTTTGGTTTCAAGGGAACCTGACCTCCCCCAATAAGATAGTTCTTATAGATTAGGCAATGGTCCTTATCGTGCCTATGGATATTGCATTTCAAGCACTAGACTTCAACATGCATCTATGACTAGGCTTCCTTTCCTTTCTTCAGGATCTACAACTCCAGGTGGAATCTTTCCAGCTATGAGTGAATGTGTTGCACTCCAAGTTTCATATCCTGTACGGGTGAGGTGTCCAACCTCATCACAATTTCTAACGCTTTTGCTTGCATTACTACCTTTTGTTGTGACAAAGGTACTCTTATGTGCGGCAAGAGCGATGCTATATACTAGTCGTGATGCTCGAAATCTGTAATCACCATATTGGCTTTCCTGATTAGGCATTTTAGCCTTTGATTGAAATCCAAAGGCGTCTCACATACCTTTTTTCAAATCTCTTTAAACTCAATCAACGACTGTGCCTATGACTTAGGCTTTCTAAACTCCTTGTTCAAGCTTTTTGGGTCTCTACCAACATCACGGTAGGGTTGTTAGTGCAGTACTTAATGTACCATGTCAATGCTCGATCTTGCAAGGTTGTCACCCACTGTGCTTTCTTGATGCTATCATTCATAATTTGTTGTGCCATCCATACAACTCTAACAACAAACCAACGCTTTTTGGGATCTTTGCTCCTTACCCCTTTACAAACCAACATCTTCATCATGTTCGCATGTTGAATGGTGGTGGAGGTGGAGGTGGAGGTGAAGGTGTAGGCATATGAGGTGGAGGTGGAGATGGAGGTGGAGTGGATGGATGAGGTATCCTTGGGACACCCTGCTTACTTAACTGAGTTTCACTTCGCAGAGCAGTCAACACTGTCCCTTCATCATCACTTTAAGGGGGTTCAATGAGCGGACTATATTCTAAGCTTGATCCTTTGTTTCTTCTAAAGGATCTGCCACTTCACATAGTCCTAAACATCAATGTAGCTACATAACCCTCTTTTCACATAACAACTTTTTAATCCAAGTCTTTAATGATTACAAATACTTACTTCGCGGTCCCTTAAAGAGTCTATGTTCTACTTCGTTATAGCTGCTATTTCTATTGTCGCAAACTCAGTCACAGGACTTCCAAGTGTGCGATCAATCCAATGATCCACGACCCACGTGATATTTCTTCCTAATTTGTCCAGACGTCACACTAGTTCTGTAGTCTACACTATAGGGCCATCAAGCCTCCATGTCCCTTGACTATCAACCAATTTAGACAACCATTCGTGTAGTTCGTCAGGGAAGAAACAAAATAACGTGTTGGTTTTGTCTGTGTAAAAATTGTTGGGTGCAAGAATTGCGCTTGAGAAAACTCCTCAACACTTAATTGTCAACTCGAGGGTTTCGTAACCTTAGAGATGAAGAACACGAAATACCAGAAATTGTATGAACTTTTCCTATTTCTAATCCTACTTCTTAAAGGAAATGCTTTGTAGAATCAAATAAAAAACAATTGGGAAGGCAATTAACACCAAGGCAACTCTAGTGCTGGAATGTAAAAGACAATTTACAAGTAAATCAATTAAAGAAATTCCACACAACATAAAAAATCTTAAACGCAGGAATGAAATGCTATGTTCATCTTCAGATGGATGGTAAGCAGCCTGACAAGTGGGCCCTTGCAGAATTATGCCTTCCTTCTAATCTTTCTCCCACACAAACAACCTATCCTTGCACAGTTGCAATCTGCATGCACTAGTGCAGGTACAATATTTATGTGTAAGAGTATATTCAATCTTCCTTACTGAAGACTTATGTCTGAGTGAAGGTACTCTAAGCCTCAGGGCTTGGATCACTCTATTCCTATGTCAAGAGACTTGCTCTTGCACTGAAGTAGAGTCCCCTTTACTTAGTTTCCAAATTACTTTCGAAAGCTGAAAGATGTGCTGCAAAGGAATTGCAACTGTGAATGAAATTCTGAAGTAAACTAGCTGCGAAAAAGAAAATGCTTCAACTCATAAGCTTCATAAGGGAAATAAACTTCATGAGATAAAAAAAATTACAAAAGAATCAATCAATAGGCTAAGTACTTTGCATGTGTCAACCAATTTTGGTACTTCACCCACAATAATGACATTCTTTGCAAGTATAATATGGCAATTTAATATAACTGCTTCTAGATCTTTTAGAGATGAACTTTTAATACCAAAAATAGTTACTTGATTAATTGATCCATTCATTTGTGAAATAATGGGAAATAAGATGTAGGTAAGTGATTCGCTTTTTGCTGCAACGAATGACTACGCCAAGGTGCAAGCAACAACATGAACTAGTGTAGGAAAGAGTTCCTTGCACGATCCGCTTTGAAAATGAATTAAGATAGAAAACAAGAGTAAATTAAATGTGTGACAGATATCTTATAAACAAAATTAAACAAAACTACTCTGCAAACCATAGATCCATTCCACACATAGGCTACAAAAGATAATTTAATCCAAAACTTAAATATTACCGATTAAATTATTTCATCACACAGTTGCAAAGAAATAACCACACCGTCTTTCCAAATAACAAAAGCGAGAGGGATCAATGAGTTGGTTGGCCGGGCCCTGGCAAACCAGTTCACTCCCCTTCTAAGGAATGAAAGTGATCAGCACTTCAAATAATACATCAAATACAAAATTAAACATTGCGTGTGCAAACCATAGCGATTCTCTGGTATTTACTTGATTCGGCAAATTATATTATAGAGAAGTCTAGCCCTAGAGCGAGGCGACAACTAGATTATATAAACCAAAATAATAACCGATGGTTTTCTAGCTTCCTATCTATGGTCTACATCATATATATCCTTTAGCTCTAGGCCTTCTACACTAATTATAGATAATTCTTGTTCAGGCCATTCGGCCGAACAGACTTAGAAACCAAATTACAAACTTGGCCAATGGTTATAACACACATGAGCTTCATTGGCCTGTAATCTATCATTGGAGAAAAATCCTTGGATGTGTGCCACTTGCTTCAGTTCATTAGCAGTTAGAATCGGAGTTGAAGATCGAGATCTGTCCTCATGGAAGATAGCTCTTGGAAATCTTGGACAGTGGCGGTGCAAGAATCTTCCTGCACTAGTCAATTCATACATTATTAACTTCTATGTGTTGTGGAGGTAAATCCCCTCTGTGAACAGAGGTGATCCCTACTATCCCAAATGGGGTCTAGCAACAATCAAACAACACTATCATGTAGGTTCCTAATTTCAAATTAAAGACCAATGATGAGGGCCTACCTGGATTCCAACGCTAGTACTTGTAGAAGAGTCAACACTCTTGTTCCTTTGGTCCAAACGGTCACGATCCCCACAATCCCCGTGAATGGACACCGGCACATGCAAAGAACGACACAAACATAAGCATAAAATCCAATAGATGCAACTATATATCAGTCAGAAAGGATATAACTCAACCATCATTACAAAAGACAATAAGAGTGGAACCATAATGATAGTCATCTATTATTGATAAACAAAGAAGAATACAACCATAGTTCTGACGTCAAAACCTCCTTTGGCTGGGTGATCAGCAGCACATGCCTTGCAAAGCTTGTTGGGAATGGGGAATAAGCCTCTCTCTCCTTGGTTATTTGGACAATAATCTCCTTACTTTAGATTTAGCCTTATGGGAATGAAGAAGGCTTCTTGCAGCATGAACTTAGAAATTCTCAAACTTTGGAAGTCTGGAACTTGGAACTAGCTTGTCAAAGGCAAAAGGACAAGCTTTTATAGATGGAGAGGGGGGAGTTGGGATCATCCACAATATTCATGGGATTGGCTTTATCACTAAGAAGCTTCCATGAGAGGTGGAAAACTACTTCCCTCCTATGGAGATTCGAAGCCAAACTAAACCAACTCAAGATAGATTTAGTTCATGAGTGGGTTAGGAAGAACCTTCGAATGTTGGTTTGTTAAAAAAACTACCCATTTTTGCTAGCACGAATGCAACTCTGAGACAGAGCGCCAGCTGGCATGCCCTCTTTGGAGGATTTCCCCCATTGTGCGAGTGATACACAGTGAAACCGTGCCAATGGAAAAAGGGTTGTTTTTATGGGTTTCTTGTAGAAGATGTCTTCAGGGTATATGAAGTTCATATTTAGGGGAATATAATGCAAGTGTTTCCAGGTCATTTCACTTCTCACAGGCCCTGGAATGAGTCCTCCAAGGAGTAGGAGAAGGGGTAACAGGGATGGTGAAAAATTGTTGTGTAACAGATGCCCCCTAAAACATGAGGCCCGAGAGAGAGAGAGAGGGGTGAAATGCTTCATAACAACATGGCCAACCGAAAACACTGCCACCGGAAAACCTGCGTGGAGAAGTACAACTCATATCTCAAGTACATGATGTATGTGGTATGGGCGCAGCCATCCATAGAAGAGTACATAAAAATCTAGATCCAAGGTATGGACGCAGCCATCCAGTGAGGATCGATAAACAAACTCAGGCATGCTCACAGCCATCTAGTGAATGAGTCATGTAATAATCATAATAATACACAACATCGTAGCCTGGATCCCAACAGACAAAATCTAGGGTCTTACACTCCATCTCGATCTGAACAAAGTAAAAGTTCAAGCATGAGAATATAGGAGTCGAAGTCGAACATGCAGGAACATTGTCTCATTACTAGCCAATGATGAAAGTTGTTAACAGACATGAGAGGTACCACCAATAATGACAATGGCCCTCAAGGTACTATAGGTACAATCTATAGTGTGCGAATCAGTGAGACGGTGTCGAACACCTGTAGAATCATTCTATCGGAGGCCAATGATGAAAACCTTGCGTCGAACACGAAGAACCTGCTATTGAGGCATGCAGGCTCCAAGGCACCTGAAGGGAGTCTCTAGGTCAACTTGCTGGATAATGAGCTGGAGTCGACAGGGAGCAACCTTTATCAAAGGTGGGCCATGGTGTTTCCCACATCATCAATATGAGACAGAGAAGGATAATATGTTTTGTGAATTAGGATTATGTGAGTTATCAGAGGGAGATTGATTATTTCGTAGAGGGCAACTTTTATTGAACATATCGGTGGCACGACAGTGGACTTGCCGGTAGTTGACATCAAATGATCAAAGGTCATGGTGACAAGGCAACGAGCAGATGAGAGGTCAAACAGGATCACCCAAACCCACGGAAGCAAGTGAAAAATGAGATGAGATGTCCCCACCCAGACACGAATGCAGACAAGTGCCATGTTCAAGAGTGACATACTGCCAACACAACAATGATTCTGGTTCCATTTTCCCCACCATTTTTGGCGAGTACCCCAGTTATTTTTATCAAGCCTGACGGGGAGAGCATATGCTTGAAAAGCGTCATTTCGACGGGATCCAATGTCATTAAGTTTTAACAATTTTGACAACGGAAGAACTCAATGTCTTTTTATGTTTAGAGAGTTTGAAAAGACAGCAAAAAGTAAACTCCAGGGTTGTCCTTTTTGTAAATTTGTGTGTCGCGAGCCTGAAAAAGTATAAAACAATGCTCGAAAGAACCGCCCGATCATTACGATCGAGGAGTACTTTTCATGAATAGTGATTTCGACCTGAAAAAGTAAAAAAGCGACCAAAATCACATCATTTCGTAACTATTAACAAGCCCAAAACGACAAGGGCCCAACAATCTTTTCGTATTTACAAGGTCGGAAAAGAGTTTAAAGACGACAGCCTCTCATTTACGTTTAGCGAGTCGAGAGGAATAACTCGACAATCTTTTTATCTTTGAATGGTCAGAAAAGAGCTGAAAGTTGACCTCCATTTTCATTCTCTTTAACAAACCAAAAAGGGAAAAAATACTCGACAATCTTTTCATATTTTACGAGTCAGAAAAGAGCTTAAAGGTGACTCATCCTAGAGGAACGAGTGGTATAAAGGGTAGCAACTGGTTCCGACAATGGTGGAAATGCTCAAAACATGTAATGGTCAAGAGGCTGGCTAACAAAACCACTCTTAACTACAGTCCCTCAGGAAAGGAAAACAAGCAAGTGAAAGCATATGATCGGCCAAAAAGATGGTGGCGATGGGATGAAAACAACCAAGGCTCATCTAACAGAATTTAGCAGATAAAGACAACAATCACGAAATGTACATCGGGTATGGGTTCATTTTTACACAAGCTTGAACCATGGAGAACTCTGCTTGAATTCAGTTTCATGTTTATGCAAGCTTGAAACGAAAAACTATGCTTATTATAAGTTCGCATGCCCCTAGAATAATGACGCAAAATGAGGTACATGCCTCCCAAGCTTCATTGCATTCAACAAAGTGGATGGAATGAAGGTTCACTTTCGAGATCTTGGAAAGACTCAACTGGTATTTTATGAGATCTTAATCAAAATACTCGTTTTGGAAAGGGAGTTTTTTCATTTTTTAATAGGTTGACACAATAAAAGAACTATCCTCATAACCCTTGTTTCATTTTTTAACGAGCTTGACACAAGATTAGGAACTATGCTCGGACCAGACCTAGTTTCATTTTTTAAGGAGCTTGACATAGGAAAATGAACTATGCTCCGACCAGACCTAGTTTCTTTTTTAAGGAGCTTGACATAGGAAAATGAACTATGCTCCGACCGGACCTCATCATGATGAACAGGAAGTTGTAGCTTCCAAGAGTGGCACTCCAGGTGGAAGAATCACATCTTGGAAGTCAGGACCCAATGCCCCCAGGACACTATGCACGATGGCGGCATCACTGGATACAAGCATGGGATAAGTAGCCACATAGTTGACCTGCAGTGGGGCAGATACAACTGGTGGATAAAAACTAGAAGGGGATGACAACTGTGCAGGAGGCATCGGGGGACTAAAGAACGATAATTGATTGATAGTCATGATCCTTTTGTCCTGTGGAAAGCAAACCACACGAAAACGTGAAGAGACAAGGGCCCCCATGGCATAAACATAGTCACAACCAAGGAGAAGACTGAAATCTAAAGCACCTTGGGTAACCAGTACATCTATATAGACGGTTTTGCCTCCCAAAGTAATAGGGAACTTCGGAAGGATCCCTAATGGTTGACTGGTTCCTCCGTCAAACACTAACAGATTCGGTGCGACCGGCACAAGATGTGGGGAGCCCAAAGCTTGCCAAGTAGTGGAAGGCATAAGACTGACAAAGGCACCATCATCCAAGACAGTGCCAAGTACTACCTTATCATAGGCATGTATTGTAATCTGGAAAGGCACATGGGGTGGAAGGCGGAAAGTAGTCAGGTGACTCCAGTCGAAGGAAACGACTGAACTAATTGGTGGGGGAATCGTATGATTTCCCCCCTACTCTAAAGGAACCGAAGAAGGACTCTTTGGATCAACTGGGATAGGAGAGTCGTTTTTCGACTCAAGAGAATCTGATGAGACGAGAAGAACATGAGCATGACGCTCTTCCAAAACAGAGTGATCAACGGGTGGTGAACCCGAGTCGACACTCTTTCCAACCAATGGTTGGTCTAGAACAAGCTTAGCACAGCCAGGTGTGGAAAGAGGAGGATGGATAAGAGAAGGATCTAAATCAATCTCTTTGTCAACAAGGAGAGGATCTAAAGAGAGCCTTTGATAACCAACAGGGAGTTGGGGTGAAGAAGTTGTAAGACTTTCCAAAACAGCGGAAGCTTTATCCATGAGTGGACAAAGGTGAAGGAGATGGTTGCCTTCACATAGCCTACAGGGGAATCAAATCTTCCCGTTCTTCTTATCATAGCCATTTGATAGGGTAACATCACCATGAGCTCCAGAGGGCGATGAGGGGCAGGCCAGATCACGAGACCATACTTCTATGATCCTGGGAAGGCCAGGACAATCACGAAGAAGATGGTCATCCTTGCACAATTTACAAGGAAACTTAACCTTCCGCAGAGGAGCAGAAGGTGTTCTGACCTGGGATGTACTCAGGGTAGTAGCTGCACTTTTAGCCTCTCGCTTATGAGACTTCTTCTTCTTCGTCTTCTTCTTCTTCTTCTTAGCCACCTGGTTTCTTGAATCCAGACTTTCACCAGGCAAAGTAGAAGATGAATACATAGAAACACGTGAAGAAGGGGAGAGGTCGACCTTGGAATCAACATGATGTTGTTCGGGTGGAGGAACTGATTGACCAGTAGTTGAGACATTAGGGACCACAGAGGTTGAGAACAACCAAACAGGCAACCCAATAGTTAACCCAAGAAGGGACAACGTTGCCATGTAAGGACCACCAACATTCCCAAAAGGAGGAAAATGACCAGGAATCCTGTCAGAGGGGATTCCTGGGTTGGTGAACTCTGGAAAAGTTGCCATCAAAACTGAAAATCGCACATGGGGCTGAAAAAGAGTCAAGACACACAATCAAACGGCCAACAAATAAAATCTAATAGGGTGTGTGATCGCGGGTAATTTAATTTTTATACACAAGGACATAACTTGAATTTTCATCTTTAGAGAGTCGAGAAAAGGACCAAAAGATGACTCTAGTCGCCTTTGAATGTTTAATGAGCCTAAAGTGACAAGTGCTCAAACGAGCCTTTTCTTTTAGGGAGTCTGAAAATGATCAAAAGTGACTACTCTAGAGAACTAGGCAAAAGGTTTACCACACAATCCGTAAAACTGCATATACAACTTGGCAATCGTATGAAAACCAAGGACTTTCCGTACGGCATTCAATCTTCCCAATTTCTGTGTTCGGTGCGTTACGGGTCATAAAGTGGCAGACACGGCTTCCTATAGATAAAGGATGATAACCTAGTGGGGTCTCCCCATACACTCAATGGTACGTGGGAGCACAATTCCATACTAGACCACTATTGAGTCACAGAAGGAGGAATCACCCAATCTTGAGTGGAAACAAAAGTGACTAGGTTTAACGATGCTAAAGCACGTCTCTAACCTAGACCTCTAAACAATGTGCGTTATGTTCCAATGCGTTGTTAGATTCATTCAGTTCATCTTAAAGTTGATCTTGTATTATGTTTCAGTTTTCAGGCCTTACCATATGTAGTGTCTCAAAATTTCCTAAATGCAAAGTATATGCCACAATATGTCATTTCATTTGGTGAATGCTAACTATGAGAGAGTTGAGAGCTTTCACACAAACAAAATGATCACAAAGCAACCAACAATGCAAAAAATTGATCACTAAGAGAAAATATAACAAATTCTCTAATGCACTAATTTCATCAAGAAAAACTAATGCAAATCAATTCCAAAATAGTTTTTATTTTTATTTCTGTGTGTTTAAAACAAGCATAAAAATATGTAAATACAAATCAAAGAAAACTGATCTAAATCTACGATTGATTTTTCAGAATGTAAACTATGCAACTGTAATCTATGCACAATTCACTTGAAAAGTATGCAAATGTAATCTATGCACATTTTTCATTCATATTCTGAAAATGATAATTCTAATTATGCAAGTGTGATCTATGCAAGAGAATTCTCCAACCACAAGATGATTCTAAGGTTGTTGGAGAGGTAAATCCCCTCTACGGATAGAGGCGATCCCTACTAGCCCAAAAGGGGTCTAGCAACAATCAATCAATGCTACTCTGCAAGTTCCTAGTTGCAATTAACAAGTGGGTAATGAACACCTACTTGGATTCCAACGCTATGTTTGATGAAGAGATGCCTCTCTCGCTCGTTCGCTCCAGCCGGTCACAATCCTCCACTATCCTTGTGGGCGGACACCTGCATAAGCAAAGAGAAGACAAACACAAGCGTAAAATCTAGTAAAAGCAACTATACATCAGTCATAAAGGATGTAATTCACATTAACCATCATAAGACAAATGAGAATGGAACCATAACAGTAGTCATCTATCTTTTATTAATCAGAAATAGAGAAAGGTACAACCAATGTTCTGACGCTGAGTCCTTCTCAAGAGGGTCCAGCCAGCAAGTCTCATAAGCATTCACCCTTAAAGGTAGATCTCCCAAGACAAACAACTCTCTCTCCCACACAAGGCAACAAACTCATAACCTTCCTCAAGCTCTAAAGCAATCCACACACAACACACCAAATGCCTACAAAGAGCAGCACTAATGCACTATGAATTCCTCTATGTCAAAGTCTATATGTCAAAAAACTAGCTGCTCATGGCAATGGTGGAGGCTTATATAGGAGAAGGAGTCTCCATGAATAGTGAAAGGATGAGCTTATCTCCAAGAAAGGTGGCTTATCAGGCGAATAGACATGCCATAGAAGGGAGGGCAACCTTTACAAAGCCAACAACCAGGTCTGGAGTCATCTAGAAGGCTGGCTGTTAGAACAAACTCGCCCAAACAGCATCAGCGCGGGTGCATAACTGGACTGGCGCGCTAGCATCGCATCTCAATAACAAAAGAGGTCTGGTCAGTGCGATCTAATACAAGCGGAGGGTGCACTGGCTATGAAATTCGACCAGCGCGGAAAACCCGTGTGCTTCCACGCTGGCAGCGCACCAATTACACTGTCACCCGCCAGTCAGCATGGTTATTTCAATAACAGTCGCGATGATCCAATCAACTTAGGCAAAGAGGGTTTTTTGGCCATTTCAGAGAGCATGAGCATGATGGATTTGATTTCATGACACAGTAGGGAGGCTGACAAGGAGACAGTGACATTTTACTGTGTAACAGATGCCCCCTAAAGCATGAAGCCTGAGAGAGTGGGAGGGGTGAAATGCTTTACAAAACTGCTGAATCGGAACACCACCAGGAAGAACCTGCACGTAGATACA
>APFE030983581.1:81542-101912 GCA_000404065.3 Pinus taeda
AACGTCGCCATATAAGGAGCACCAACATTCCCAAGAGGAGGGAAATGACTAGGATTCCCGTCAGGAGGGGAACTTAGGTTGGTGAACCCTGGAAAAGTTGCCATAGCAAGAAGAAACCTACTCAAACTAACGCACACAAGATCTAACCAGGTAATGTTATCGTAGCTGAATAAATTTTTAAAACACCGGAACTGAACTTGACCTTTTCGTGTTTCGAGAGTCGAGAAAAGGACGAAAAGATGACTCTATCTCCTTCAAATGTTTAATTAGCATGAAGTGACAAGACGCTCACTTACACCTTTTCTTTTAGGGAGTCCGAAAAGGATCAAAATTGACTACTCTGGAGATTCCAAGCAAAAGGTTTACCAAGCAATCCGTCAAACTGCTTATACACCTCGGCAATCGTATGAGAACCAAGGACTTTCCGTATTGCAGCCAGTCTTCCTGAATGCTGTGTTCGGTGCGTTACGGTTCACAAGGCAGCAGACTCGACTTCCTATGGATAAAGGATGCAAACCTAGTAGAGTCTCCCCATATATACGCGACGGTACGTGGCAGCCCAAATCCGTGCTAGACCACAATTGAATCACACCAGGAGGAATCACCCAACCTTAATGGGAAAACAAGAGTGACTAGGTTTAACGACGCCGGAGCACGTCTCTAGCCTAGACCTCTAGATATTTGCGTTAAGTTCCAATGCTTTTTTAGATAAATTTAGTTTATTTTACGGTTCATCTTGAATTAAGTTTTGATTTCAGGTCCTACTGTATGATCTCTCAAAAATACTTATATGCAAACTACATGCTAAAGAACATCATTTCGTTCGATGAATTCTAACTATGAGAAGGTTAGGAATTTTTCAATCAAACAAAACGAACTCAAGCAATCAAACAACCTAATGCAACTAACAGCAAGGAAATGAAACTTTTCTTTTGAAAACACAAATCAAGAAACGTCCTTTTCCTTTTAACTACTAAATGCAAAAGATGCTAGTTTGTTTTTCTTTTCAATGGCACAAAAGTGTTTAAAAATGATTTTGAGAGACAGATAGATCAAGCAAAGAGATGAAATTACTCAATGCAAACACAAGAAAGTTCCCAAGACACTAAAACCAGTTTCCTAAATCAAAGGAAAACAAAGGCTTATGAGCTATGTGATCTAAGCTCAACAAGACAAAAAGGAATTCAAAGGAGGAAGGAAAATTGCTTGGAACACAACCAAAACACTTCCAACAATCACCAAGCGAATGCGAAAAACAAATCCAAAGTTGGCTGGTCAAAAAAGAACACAAGATCCCGAACGGAAGGCTTGACACACACATGGCCGGCCACTAGATGCCCTAGGGCTTGAGTGCGAAATCAATGGAGAAAAGCAAACACCCGGAGGATAAGAGTTCAAAACCAGACAAACGACGATCCAACACACTCCAGCAACTGTAAAAGTTAAGGAAAAATGCAAACCAAGCAACGAAAGCGAAAAGGAAGGCTTTGCAAAACAAAAAACAAGTAATAAGCGAACCCTTGCGGAACAAGACTTCGCAAGCAAGTCTCTCAGAGTTCAGACAACATAAATCAAGTCATAAACCAAGTGGAAGGAGCAGGGGACAGTCAAACCAACAGGTTCAGGAGGCAAATCTGGACAAAAATGAATTCTACAGGATCAGCGCGGGTGACCCTCAGCAACAAAGCGCTGACCAGACAACACGCGTAGCAACTTTGCGCTGTCAGCGCGGAAGGACATGGATAAAGGGCACTGGCCTGAAAACAAGGTCAGCGCGACTGTTAAATGTACAAGCGCGATGACAGGGAAACCAAAGAAACAGATGTGCGATGTCAGCGTGACTGTTCTGAAATAAACCGCGTTGAGGCTAGAAAACAAGCAAAATCGAACCAAAAACTCCCAAACCAAGTCAAAGGTTTTCAAAACAATTAAAGCATTCCCCAGAATAAGCCAGGAAATTAAAAAACAGAGAACTAATCCCCAATCTTGACAAGAGAGTGACAATCAAACTCAAAACAAGGATGAACAACAAAGACACAAGCAACGATCCCCAGCGGAGTCACCAAATTGTTGAAGAGGTAAATCCCCTCTACGGATAGAGGCGATCCCTACTAGCCCAAAAGGGGTCTAGCAACAATCAATCAATGCTACTCTGCAAGTTCCTAGTTGCAATTAACAAGTGGGTAATGAACCACCTACTTGGATTCCAACGCTATGTTTGATGAAGAGATGCCACTCTCGCTCCTTTGCTTCCAGCGGTCACAATCCTCCAGTATCCCGTGGGTGGACACTGCACAAGCAAAGAGGAAGACAAACACAAGCGTAAAATCTAGTAAAGCAACTATACATTAGTCATAAGGATGTAATTCACATTAACATCATAAGACAAATGAGAATGGAACCATAACAGTAGTCATCTATCTTTTATTAATCAGAAATAGAGAAAGGTACAACCAATGTTCTGACGCTGAGTCCTTCTCTAGAGGGTCCAGCCAGCAAGTCTCATAAGCATTCACCCTTGAAGGTAGATCTCCCAAGACCAACAACTCTCTTTCTCACACAAGGAAACAAAGCTTCATAACCTTCCTTAAGCTCTCTAGCAATCCACACTTAACACACCAAATTCCTATTAGGAGCAGCACTAATGCACTATGAATTCCTCTATGTCAAAATCTATATGGCAAAAAACTAGCTGCTCATGGCAATGGTGGAGGCTTATATAGGAGAAGGAGTCTCCATGACTAGTGAAAGGATGAGCTTATCTCCAAGAAAGGTGGCTTATCAGGCAAACAGACATGCCATAGAAGGGAGGGCGACCTTTACAAAGCCAACAACTAGGTCTGGAGTCATCTAGAAGGCTGGCTGTTAGAACAAACTCGCCCAAACAGGATCAATGCGGGTGCATAACTGGACTGGCACGTTGGCATCACATCTCAATAACAGAAGAGGTCTGGTCAGCGTGTTCTAATACAAGCGGAGGGTGCGCTGGCTATGAAATTCGACCAGCGCGGAAAACCCGTGTGCTTCCACGCTGGCAGCGCACCAATTACATTGTCATCCACCAGTCAGCGCGGTTATTTCAATAACAGTCGCAATGATCCAATCAACTTAGGCAAAGAGGGTTTTTTGGCCATTTCAGAGAGCATGAGCATGATGGATTTGATTTCATGACACAGTAGGGAGACTGACAAGGAGACAGTGACATTTTACTGTGTAACAAAGGTAAGCTAAGAACCAATCAAGTGAAAATCAGGAAAATTGAGTGAGAGTTCCAAAGATCAAAAAATAAAAACACTCAAAGGCGATTAACACTCATACACAATTTAGCCCCCCCAGTGAATGAGGGGGATTTTTTTTGCAAAAACAAAAGAAAAAAGATGCAAAATTGTGAAAAGACTGAGACAAACCTCCAAGTAATGACCAAAGGAAATCAAATTAAGAATTTCTCAAAAAAGAGACTCAAAAATAGTCAATCAAGACTCCAACACACTCATGGTCGAAAAAAGGTACCCAGAACAAAAACGAAGCTCAGGAGGCTGAGAACCAAGCAAAATTCAAAAGTTCCCAGGCCTGGCATGACTGTCAGGCTGCAACTACTGTCTTCCAGGGATTGGCATGGGTTGTCAATGAGCAACAAGCACCAATTGGTGCGACTGTAATGCTATAAAAGCACGCCAGTCAAGTTTGCTATGCAAAAATAAAAAAAAACAAGCCAAAGCTAGGCCACCAGTAACTAGGTACACCATGGGACGAGAAGCAACACAAGAGCTCAACCTAGAAGGCTAACCAAGTAGGAAAAACCAAGAAACAAGGCAAGTTCCAAGCCATTCATTTCGTAAACCAAACTGGAGATGGATTGAAGTGGCGTTGATCTACTTCGCTAATGCAAAGCAATAGTGTTTCGAAGGCTATCTGGTCGTACTTTAGGCTCCGTTTAAAGTTTACAATTCAAATAATAAAACAAAACAAACAGCAAGACAAAAAGCTAACTCCCCAGTGGAGTTGCCAAAATTGTTGTGGAGGTAAATCCCCTCTGCGGACAGAGGCAATCCCTACTAGCCCAAATGGGGCCTAGCAACAATCAAACAACGCTATCACGCAGGTTCCTAATTTCAAATTAAAGACCAATGATGAGGGCCTACCTAGATTCCAATGCTAGTACTTGTAGAAGAGTCGATGCTCCCATTCCTTTGCTCTGGTCAGTCACGATCCCCACAATCCCCATGAATGGACACCTACACACACAAAGAACGACACAAAAACAAGCATAAAATCCAATAGATGCAACTATGTATCAGTCAGAAAGGATATAACTCAATCATCATTACAAAAGACAATAAGAGTGGAACCATAATGATAGTCGTCTATTATTGATAAACAAAGAAGAATACAACCATAGTTCTGACGTCAAATCCTCCTTTGGCTAGGTGATCAGTAGCAGATGCCTTGCAAAGCTTGTTGGGAATGGGGAACAAGCCTCTCTCTCCTTGGTTATTTGGACAAGAATCTCCTTACTTTAGATTTAGCCTTATGGGAATGAAGAAGGCTTCTTGCAGCATGAACTTAGCAATTCTCAAACTTTGGAAGTCTGGAACTTGGAACTAGCTTATCAAAGGCAAAAGGACAAGCTTTTATAGATGGAGAGGGGGGAGTTGGGATCATCCACAATATTCATGGGATTGGCTTTATCACTAAGAAGCTTCCATGAGAGGTGGAAAACTACTTCCCTCCTATGGAGATTCGAAGCCAAACTAAAACAACTCAAGATAGATTCAGTTCATGAGTGGGTTAGGAAGAACCTTCGGATGTTGGTTTGTTAAGAACATTACCCATTTTGGCTAGCGCGAGTGGGACTCTGAGACAGAGCGCCTGTTGGCGCACCCTCTTTAGAGGATTTCCCCCATTGGCGCAAGTGATACAGAGTGAAACCGCGCCAATGGAAAAAGGGTTGTTTTTATGGGTTTTTTGCAGAAGATGTCTTCAAGGCATATGAATTTCATACTTAGGGGAATACAATGCAAGTGTTTCCAAGTCTTGTCACTTCTCACAGGTCCCAGAATGAGTCCTCCAAGGTGCGGGAGAAGGGGTAACGGGGACAGTGAAAAATTGTTGTGTAACACTATGTTCCATTATTACTTCTAGGAAATCAATATAAGTTGCAAGAAATATGTAAATAATGCAAAATCTATATAAAAATATTAATAAAGTGTTGTAACAAATCGTAATATAAACTATGAGCATGTGCAAGAAAAGGGTAACCATATTGTACTAGTGCAGAAAAGAAGGGTCTTATATTAAGGTAAAACAAAGGTTGATATTGATGGAAATGGGGTAAAAAATAGGGAAATTTAGGATACCAACATCGTCCCATCCCTAAGTTGTTGTGTGTCCTCACACAACATTTTACCTCTGCAAAAAACCTTCAAAAAAATGAGTGGCCACTCCTTAGTTCTGCAGTTCAATGTTTATTCATGTCTTTACTATCTTTGGCTTCTTGTCTCGAGTTTTTCATAGCTGCTTAGTTACCTTCTTCAAACATCTATAGCAACTGGAAGCCTGGTATTTCCACACCTTTACTTGCTTATTCTGCTTTTTTATTTTTGCCAGTAATTCCACCTCACTCTGTTTCTGCCAACTCTACTCTTCCATGACCTAGTTTAACTTTCTAGGTCATGGACTTATTGCTCCAAGCCCACTATTCTGATATTAAGGAAGAGAGTGGATGGTGTTGTACTGAGATCTTCAGATGTGAATGCCTTTTTTTCCATGGACTCAACATCAAGGTCAAGACAGTCAAAAGTTTGCCTTAAGACATCGTCGAGGATTTCTATGCTCGAGGTTTTGCTATCAGTGAGGGTTTGGATACCCTCACCAATATCTTTGCCAAGGGTTTCAGTACCCTATGCACCTAATTCCTCCAGTCTCTTAAAAACTTGCTTCTTAGTTTCTTAGGGAATTCCACACCCTGTCGTTCTAAAGCAGTAGGGGTTTCGATTCACTATTCTTCTACCACCACAAGGACTTTAGTACTCTATCCTTCGAATACCATAGGGTCTACACTGCCCTGATATTCACAAATCGTAGGGTCTTTAGTACCCTGATCTTCACAACCCGCAGGGTCTTCAATGCCCTGGCCTTCAAAAATCACAGGGTTTTCAATGCCCTAGTCCTCAAAATCATTAAGGGCCTCCACATCTAGTTCACTAAAATTGTTAGGAGGCTCTTCATGTTGTTCCTCTTGGTCCTCCTCTACTTGGACTTCACCAGAGTTTGGTGTCGACATTGTTTTCCAACTCCTTATCCTACTGACAAACATTGAAAACAACATATCATCTTTTGAAGTCTCCTCATCCTTGACAGTGTGTGCCACTACGTCTGTGAGCACCGAGAGATTATGAATTGTGGGGGAGACTTGGGGCAAGTCATCGATCTCAATTGGAGAACTTGACTAGTTTGTCCCTTGGCTGACAAATTTCCTCCTTTCCAACGTCCTAATTTTCCTTTTCGTTGCTAGAGGTGGAGTTTTTTCAACGGCCCTCTTCTCTGCTTGCACTGGTGAGCCTTTGCTTCACCACTTGGCAAAAGATAATGTCTCTTCCTTTCTCTTTTTACGTGAACTTGTGCTAGTAGGTTCTTCTGAACCCCTTTCTCGGAATTCTTTCAGAAATGCCTCCCATGCTATTCCCTTTTTCTCTAACTTCTTCTTGACCAACATTGTAATGAGTCCATGATGGTAGAGTTTGGTTGCCACTTGGCTTGCACTTCCACTCTACACATTTTTCGCCATCTTTTCAAGGCTCTTGAGCAAGAAGTGATGGAAATTAATCAGTTTCCCTACCTCAAAATGTGACAGTAATCGAAGGTGGTATACGAATGCCAAGGTATAGCGTCCTTCATCTGTGACAAAATTCTGTAATATAAACTGTAAATCTCGCCATTTCCCGACCATGGCGGTCTGTGGCAATCTCTTTTTCCAATCGACCTCAATCTTCTTATCGACCATGAACCACTGCCCATGCTTCTTTGTCAAACACTCTTTCTTAAACCAACGCTCACCTGTAAGTGGCAAACTTGTGGCTTGCGAAATGAACTCTTCAGTGATTTTAAATTTTAACGCCCCAACCTTAACTTAGCCTTCTTTGAATGTTCTTGCAAGTTCTAGCACTATGCCCATGCTGAATCCATCAAATTTTTGGAGAAATGGCAGGCACCCAGATTCTTGTAAAAGTGCAAGATTGTTCTTGTATTTGGTGGTTTGTTCAATCTCCTGTAGCGACAATGGTTCACTCCTCATAGGTGCCATTTCAAACCTCTTCCACTTCACTGATCACACCCTCAAAAGAATTTCAGGGTAACTCCAACATTCACCGAGAATGCTATGCCGAAGGTTCCTCGCCTTCCGTCTTTGTAGATCTGCTTACTAGGCTATGATGGAATTGTTCCTTCCACTTCTAGTGTAGATTCCTGTCAGTTCATTATAGGTGAATTGTGATGATTGGATGTAGTGGTGGTATAGACAGTGGTGATGCAACAACTAAAATGATTGGATCACTGGTAGATTAATGATGGTTGGGTAGTGAGGAATGATTGCAAAGAGGGTGAGTGTAGGTTATCAGACAGAGTACCCTTCCGCAGTCAGCATCATAATTCAGTTAGACTTATTTTCAGCATTTATTAAGAAAAATTAGATTCTAGTCTTACACATCTTTCACTTTAAAGATTTGTCCCTAGATTAGTAATTAATGAAACAAAGCATCAATTAAAACATGGAATGAGTTATCATATCAACACATGAACAAAAAATACAGGCCCATAAATCTTTAATAAACCATTTTAAGACTCTGTAAATTGCTTCCACAATCAATTGTATTTATGTACCAAACCTGCTTGCACTATTGTGCTTGCACTACACTATGCTTGCACCAAAGATTTTTAACAAATAGAAATTCTGATATGACATACTTCTGTCGCTAGACTTTAAAAAAATTGCCTCATTATACAAGAAAAAATTATTTTCCATCCTCTGGTGTTGTTCGACATACCTTCGAAATGATTGCATCAAATTCTGCAATCGACTTATGAGGGAATAAAGAAGTGGGGAAGGGGTAAAAAAAAAAATCTAGAATGGGAAGGCATATTACAGTAGGGATTTCGGAACAATATCACCAAGGGGGGTAAATGAAATAGGATGTGAGAAAATTTTGAAGGGAAATAGGGATTTTACGAATCAAGTATGGGTAGTTTCTTGGAAGAAAGAGGAAGGTAATTCATTGGGTAATTTAGAAAAGAACTAGTGGGAAATTTCACAATGGGAAATATAAGAAGATGTTTACCTTAAATTTGCCTAATCTAGTGCATGAAAAATAACTGTAGTGGGAAGTAAGCATTTACTTGGATAAAAATGTCCATGCTAGTTACCCCAAACTTGGGTAAGTGATCGGTTTTGTGAACTTGCTTCTTCTTGGTGGTAGCCAACATATCTAAAAATCAAGTAACATTCCCTTTTTATGAAAATTTGAGCTTCCTACAAGCATACTAGTTTTCAGGTTGATCCTTCTACAATTATGTCAGCCAACTGATTTTCACAATTACAGGATTTTTTTTTTTCTTTTTATACTTTTTATTTTTTGTCATTTTTTCCCCTTTTTATTTTTCTTTGATTATTATTATTATTATTATTATTTTCTTTTAAATAAGGACAAGAAGGAATCAATTCTTCAATAGGTCAGTTCTATCACCTAACAACTCCTTTTCAAATGGTTGATGGACTTGCTACATAAAATCTCCTTTAATAAGGAGCTGAAAATATACCTTCAATCTATCCATGCTTATCAGGAATACAAAATTATGTCCATGAATAGCTTTCATTTCTACCGCTCCATTTTCAAACACTTTGACCATCTCATAGGGTCCCATCCAGCATGTATGGAATTTTCCTTTAGAATGGTTGAATCTTGAATAGTAAAGGAGCACCCAATCACCTGGTTGGAATTGCTTATTCTAAATAGACTTGTCAGGCCACTTCTTGCACTGTTGTTGAACCAATATGTTCTATTGAACAACATCCCTTTGGATTTCATCTAACTCGTTCAATTGTAAAAGGCACTGCTACTGTGCCTCTAAGAGATCTTGCCCCAATTGGACTACAGTCCTACAAGTCTTAATCTGGAATTCTATCAGCAAGAGGACTTGTTTCCCATACACTGGCTCATATGGTATGTGTCCTGTGTTGCTTCTCCAAGTGGTCCGATAGGCCCACAATGCTTTCGGTTATTTGTCAGCCCAATCCTTTATGTTCATATTTACCGTCTTTGTGAGGATAGGATCAATCACCTTATTTTTGGATTCTACTTGGCCATTTGCTTGCGGGTGATATGGTGTGGATTTGTTGTGCCAGATTTTGTAATGATCCATTACACCCTATACTAGATTAGAAATAAACTGCGATCCATTGTCAGAAACAATTTCTCCAGGTACACCAAATCTAGTAAAGATTTCAATAAAAAGAAAATCAACAACAACTCTTTCAGTAGAAAAAAAAACAGCTTTCGCTTCTTCCCATTTTGTAACAAAATCTGTGCAAACCAAGATATGCTTTTTATTTGTTGATAAGGGATTTATTGGTCCTACAAAATCAATAGCCCATTTTTCAAAAGACTCAATCATAACTTAATGACATAAATGCATCTCATTGGTTTGGTTAGGTTGGCCAATTCCCTAACAACTATCACACAACTTGACATATTGTTTGGCATCCTTGAACAAGGAAGCCAAAAATTAGCCAGCTTGTAACACTTTGTATGCATTTCGGTTATCAATGAAGTGACCACCACATGGTTCATCGTGGGCATATTTTAAGATATTAAACACCTCATCCTCTCTTACACACATACGAATAATGAGATCTTCTCTAGTGTAAAAGAGGTCTCCTTGGATCCAGGAATATGTAGCGCTTTTCTGAATGATATTTCGCTTTTCATGAGTGGATAAGTGAGATGGTAATTTTCTAGTGACTAAATAGTTAGCTATGTTAGCAAACCATGGGGATTTTGTTGACACCACAAAAAGATGTGCGCCAGGAAAATCATCATTAACAAGAATTGCTTCTCTAGGATTGTTTAATCTTGAAAGATAATCTGCTACTACATTCGATTTCCCTGGTCTATCAACAATAGTAATATTAAATTCCTGTAATAAGAGAAACCACCTAGTTACCCTGCCACTAGTTAATGGTTTATTCATCAAATATCTTATAGCGGAATGATCAATATGTACAAAAACTTCATATCCTGTAATATAATGTCTGAATTTATTAATAGAAAAAATTACAGCTAAAAACTCTTTCTCAGTAACAGTATAATTGAGTTCAGTGGGTGACATGTTTTTACTAATGAAATAAATAGAATAAGATTGTTTGTGTTCTTCCTATCCTAAAGTTGTGCCAATAGTTGTATCTGAGGCATCAAAGGAAATATGGAATGGCAAGGACCAGTTTGGTCCTCTCAAAACTGGTGCCTGAACTAATTTTTCCTTCAATGTCTCAAAGGACTGTTGCCAAGTCGTAGAACAAGAAAACTCACTATCTTTAGCCAAAAGATAGAAAAGGGGGGTAGCTATCCTTTAGAAATTCTCAATGAATCTCCTATAGTAGCCCACATTTCCTAGGAAACCTCTCACTTCCCTTTGAGTTTTGGGTATAGGAAGACTTGAAATGAGTTCTATCTTCGTAGGGTCAACTTGGATACCTTTGTCGGAAATAAGATGGCCAAGAACTACTCCCGCCTTGCACATTAATATGCATTTCTTGTCACTCAACACAAGATGAGATTCTTGGCAGCAAAGAAGCACTTTTTCTAGATTCTTGAGCGCTTCCTGAAATGAATTGCCAAACACAGAGAAATCATCCATATAGATTTCTACGCATTCAAAATCAGTAAAAATAGCAAAGATTGCCCTTTGAAAGGTAGCTGGGGCATTAAATAGCCCAAAGGGAAGCACTCAATAAGAAAATGTACCCCATGGACATGTAAAAGTGGGTTTATCTTGATCCTCAGGTGCTATAAGTATCTAGTTATATCCACTAAATCCCTCTAGAAAAGAAAAGTACTTCTTACCACCAAGGGTATCGAGTACCTGATCGATGAAAGGAAGGGGGAAGTAATCTTTGAGAGTGTATTTATTTAATTCTTTGTAATCAATGAAAATGCGTCATCCCCCATATTTCTTCGGGACTAACACTAATGTAGAGACCCACTGGCTATCAGAAATGGGATAGATAAAATCAACATCTAAGAGTTTTTGTAGTTCTTCCATTACAACATCTCTTAGAGCTGGGTTCATTCGCCTTTATGTTGTCAGAAAGGACAGGCTCCATATTGAATATAGATATGGTGTGTACAAGTTTCAAGAGGGATGCCTTTCATATCTTCATAACCCCATGCAAAGGCATCGAGATGGTTTTGCAACAAATTCGCAAGTTTCTCTCGTTGAGAAGGGTCCAATTCTGAACTGATATACAAGGATTTACTTGGACTAATATCAACAAGAGTAGTGTCAGGCTTGTTAGGTTCCTATACCAATAGGTTTCATTTGTCATGATTGACTATGGAAGTGCCAAATATGTTCATCCTTGCATGCTACAAAGGTTCCATATTTTGTATACAGACAAAGGAAATTAAAAAATGTAAAGAGGGTATGCCTTAAAAAGAATAATCAAAAGGCAAGAAAATGAATTGGTCAGAAAAAATAGTAAAAATGAACCCCAAACCAAAAGACCAAGAAAGTGACCAATCAAAATGCCACTGCTATCTTATTTTCAAGTTCATAATGTGGAGATACCTCTGCTTATCACACTTGATGGATGGCCCAACAGTTCAATCTGGACCATTCCATATTTAAATTTGTTGTTGTAGAATAGAGAATGAATATCTGTCCAAACAGTTCAAGCTTGGCAGATGAGTAGATAGGTAGAGAAATTAAGGAGCCCAACTGCTTAATCTGGGTCCTTGGAAGAGATAAGGGTACATTTAGATAAGAGGGCAGTCAAAAGAAAAGAAGGACAATCAGGGTTTGCTATTCCAAATGCACCCAATCCAAAGGAAGAAAAAATGTTAGGTGTATTAGGTTGAGTAGGTAGTTTGAGGTTGTAGAAGCAAGTTTGTGATCACTTTTGTCTTGAAAAGAACAACTCATCTCACCAATAACACAGGTACCATGGCAGTTGTCTGGTGATACAACAGTGGAAGCATGACTAATTTCCCCTTTCATTCCCTTAAAAATCATTCACTAACACTCCCTCAAGGACCTTGGGATCTGCCCAATAGTCCTTTTCACTCTATTTTATGAAAATGCTAAGTGGAACTCTGAGTTCACTCAGTTGGAAAAAGCCACATTTCTTGTGTAAAATTGATCACTCCATACTCCTTTCATTTCCCTATGCCTAAGTTTTCACTCTTCAAACTTAGCATTTGCTCATATAGTTTCATTTCATAAAGTCATATTAACATATTAACCCTATTATATAGTTGCCTAAATCATTTTCCCACCCCTATCATACAAAAACTATATAAAAAAACCCAAAAAATCTAAATATCCCTACCCATTCGCAACTATAGCCATATAACAGTTTCAGGGGATTATTAAGTTCATTTGGGACTTTAAGAATACCCCTTTCATGCCTAAACCTTCGAGTTTATTTAACCTCAGGTTAAATAAATAACCACAGTCGAACCCCCCACACAAACCATACCATATTAACCCCACGTGTACATTTTATATGGGTTTCGTTTAATATTTGATTAAACGAATAACCATAACCCTTCTGCGAACATAAAACCCATAACCCAAAGTGTAAAACCCACTCGAAACCTTACAAATGTTGAGGTTTATCAGATGCGCTCTTTTGCTAAAGCCCGGTCAAATCACCCTCCCGTCCACCGTCGGATCGCGCCCCACAGATCTAACGGTCCTAATCCATATCGGATGTGCCCCAATGACGGTACGTTAGTACCCGATGGTCGACGGTTTCACCGTCATACACAGGGATGTTTGTCACCATTTGATTGCATCGGGCCACCTCTGACAGTTACTGCCACTGTACCAAAGGCGGTCCGATGGAAACCCCTTACCACTCTGTCCTTCTGTCTAAATCACCACGTGATGTTGCATCCACGTCTCCCGCGACTGCCCTGCACTTGAGCCACATCATTTGCTGACATCACCCCCCACCACCGTGTCATGTACCACATCATCATACATGTCAGTTGCCACATCATCCTCCGTACCTGCTACATGACAAAAAAACGTCATCATGACATCATCATTAAAAAGCGCCAAAAGCACTAAAATGTCCAAAAAATTGTTAAAAAGTTGTGAAAATGACTATTTTGGTTTATATTCTATTTGTTGCGCCTATGAAGAACGTGCATGCAATTTCATGACTAGGAGCTGCACAGTCCACCAACCTGTAAATACGCTCCGTAGCTCGACTCCATAAACTTCAGCCACCCTTGCTAGTTATCCTCTGCACCATAAAAACAGGTATTTACCCATTTTTCGCCTAAAAACCCTGTTTTTTCCATAATTCGTTATTAAAATTGCCTAAACACCTGTAATTCAAAACCAAAGGCGCTCCTACCTATCACTCACCACTTTGTATGCACTATCTGAGCTATGGATTCGAAGCAAGCCTGCTCTTCGAGCCCATTTTCGCTGGCCGAGATTCCAAAGCTGCCCAAATATTGAACTAAAATTGTCAAGCGCACTGTTTATTCTGTTTTTTCCCATTTTCTGAAAAAGTTTACTCAATTTCCACTTCCCTCTACAAAGTTTCACTCCTTTGGTTGAATTCAGGCCCATTTCCACCGTATTCTGCTCATAGAGCTTGCAAACCAGCTAATTCATTTGAAAAGACCCTTCCAGATTCTACAAAAATTGGTCTAAACTATAAGTTTATACAGTGAGGATAGTTTAAGATAAAAACTAGTCTCCATACTTCTGACAATAGCCTTAGAGCCTGAGTCCTGTTACCTGTTGCTGCATACACCTAGATTACAACCACAATACAAACAATTGAAAGATGGAGGCTCTGGTGGCTCTCAACATTGCTCCTTTGAATGCTCCACACATGGATTTAGAGTAGTTACCTTTGGTAAACAAGGACTTCCAGATCAAGGATATGATGGGCCTCAAGTCTCACCTTAAAACTGTGTGTCACTTCAGAAACAACATTGATATCTTGGGAATCTGGCAATCTAGTATGCCCATCTACTACCTCCCATCGGTCAATGTGCTGTCTGAATTCATTCATCTATGTCATGCAAACTATGACCCCACACAGAGAGTAATCCTCACTCCAGATGGGTCTGTGTTGTTCTACATCACTCCTCAATCCATAAATGAAATGCTGAACTTTGAGCCACCACAGCCTCTGGTTCCTCTTATAATGAAGCTCTTGCTTGATAAGGGTGCAAAGCTCTCTAGTTTTGAAATATCAAGGGTAGGCCAGTTCATGCAGCCACAGTGCCAGGCCAATCACCCTCCACCCTATCATCAAGTCTCATTCAATGAAACAGGCAGGCTCCTGGTAGATATGATTTCATACATTCTAGGATGCAAAACAGGAGAATTTGTGGATGAGACTGTGTTTCTGCTATTAACCAAGTTCAGTCCAGGACAACCCCCTGCTGTCATGTACAACTATGCCACTTTCACAACAAACAAAATACATGAGCAATTCATGATGATGGAGAGAGAAAGAGTGTTTAAGTATGCTTCCTACATTTACCATCTGTTGTTGTATTATCACCGTGATAGTTTCAAAGTTCCTCTCAAGAGACTGGACTCAAGAGGAGAGAGAAGATCTATTATCTTCTAGACCTCAGTTTTCCATGAAGTCCACCTCTCTCCCTAGACATATTGTGAGTTTTTTGACATGTTCATCTACCCAGCCACTTTCCTACTGATGATGACTCCTCCTAGTAGGCTCACTACTGAAATGCAAAGAACCCTACATCTTTCAAAGGGCTACAACATTGGTGATTGGTACTTCTACCAAAACCACACAGTGATCAGAATTTATGGGTGTGATTTTCCTCCCTATAAACTGCCAAGATATGTCCCCATGAGACTTTTTACCTTAGAATATTTCAGGTAGTTCAGTAGTGCAGATTTGACTCATTTTCATGGGAAAAACAAGAAAGCACAACTTAAAATCAGACATCAATTGGGTCCCTTTGTTTTCAATAAAAGGGAAGAAGCCTGGAAGGATGTAGAAAATATGCTAAGGGAAGAGCTCATGTTGAAACAAAGCTTCTTTTTGGCACCATATGACCCTGAACATTTCATAAGCCTTAGAAGAATCAAACACTGGCTTTCGGGATATGTGCACCATCCAATCCCCCACATTCAACAATATGCTAATCGACAAGAATGGGTAGAGGGCACATTAGATGACGAAGAGCTTACTAAAGAAGAAAGATTATGAGAAAATAATTGACGTAGATTATTTTGCACAGGTCCCCTTCACACAGCCTCAACATATTACAGCCAACACATCAGCTGCTACATCTTCACAGCAGCCGGCTAAAGAAGCCATTCCACCTGCAGGGAAAGGAAAGGAAATTAAGCATTCAGAACAACAAAGTACAATGGAAGAGCAACCATCCACTAATCAGGAAAAGGGTCAACAACAAGGCCCTTCAACGCAAGAAAAGGCAGTCGAGATCCCTGTATTGCAAACCCCTCATAATGAGGAAAGAGCTAAAAAGAGGGATAGAACGGAAGAAACACCTACAGGGACATCCACATACTAGCAAGGTGAGAAAAGACAAAGGCTAAACCCTTATTCTGAGGAGGAAATTATTGAAGAAACCATAGGAAATATCAGGGGTGAGGGAACTTCTGAACAGTAGATCCCTCCTATTTTGGAAACATCGTCCAGCTCCTTTCAGCAGGAGCAAGAGAGACAACCAGGTGGGGAGGTTTCATCCTCCAAACAGCAGACCCAGCAGGGCTTAGATATCAAATGAGTATTCACTGAGATCAAAGCTAGAAATGAGCCAATAATGTTTCAGCTTTACAATCAATTGATGAGAATGGCACCTACAAATCAAAAAAGGCTTATGGCAGCCTATGACATGCAAGCAGGGAAGATGACTCCTAGTCACTTCAGACCCACTATACAGTAGCCACAGTCAGCTGCAGACTATATTAGAACCAATCTAGAGGTCCTTGCCAAAGACATCCATCCAATAGACCAGATTGAATTGCATAAACAGGCTGGAGAAATGGTATACTCCACCCTAGCAGATAAGGTTCTAATGGCCCATAGATTGAAAAATTCTTTGTATAATACTTCTACCCAATTAGAGCTAGAGAAATCCTCTTCATTGGCCAAGGATAATAGGATAGAATCCTTGGAAGAGATCATTATAGAGTTGGGACATGATCCCAAGGATCCCAAAGGCGCACAGGACTTGATCAGGAAGAAGGAAGAGGACATAACAACTCTGAGAAGACAGTTAAAGCTGCCAGCTACCATACATCCTCAAACTACAGAGGTGGCACAACAACAGGAAGTAGAGGATGTGGTCAGCCTTCTTATGAGGATGAACCAAAGGCTGTTGGATGCAGAAAAAGTTTTAAAAGAGGCTCAACAATGGAAACAACCAGACTTGACCCCTCAACCATCCCAAATAGCTCCAATAATCATAGCTCGTCCTCCAACAGTCACTACAGCAGCACCTCCCCTGGATCCAGCTTCAGCAGTAGGTGCCTCAACTTCAGTAGTGACTACAACAACAACAATACAAGAGGCCAGTTTGAGCATGGAAGCTATGATGAAAGAAATAAAGGATTTGGAGTTACAAATGGTAGAAATGAAGGAAACCAAGGAAAAACTAGCCAAGATTGAGGCTAGTTATGACAAGTCAAAGATGACTGTAGCTAAAAAAACCAGGGAAGTGAAGGCTTTAGAGAATAAGATAAAGGCCTTCGAGAAGGACCTCACACTCCATAGAACCCTGACTAAAATAAAGACAATTTTGTGGGATAAGATTGGCAAAGCTATTGCTGATCAGTAGATAGATATACAAACCATTTTTGATCAGATAGAATTGATAGGAGTGGCTCAGTATGAGAGTCAAAAGGCTAGGGTATTATTGGCCAATAAACCTGAGCAGGCCAACCAGATGATCCATTTTTTGAATATTCATATCGGTGAACAGTTAGCATGCCTGGACATTCATAATAGAACATAAACTATTTTAAGAGTTAAAAAGGTGCTAACTATCAGAAATTTTGTGCAGACAATAGAAAGAAAATGCCAGGAAATGCAGGTAGATATAGAAGCCTTCAAATATAGATTGACAATGTTACAAAGCAAAGGTCTAGCTAGCCTAGTCACTAGTAGTGGGAAGCTGTTGAAACAAGAACAATATGCTCATAGGTTAAATACATATGTACAAAATCAAATTACAGCTTCATCAAGTAGCACAGAAGAGACAGTCCCTCCCACAGGGCAAAGTTTATATGATAAGCTGGAAGATTTGGTTTTTATTGAGCATGAGGTAGCACATCTTTTTCAAGACTGGCGCAATTATTACAGGTACACTGAAGCTGATGAGATATTGCTTAAATTAAGAAAACATCAATTACCAACAGATCTGTGGTGGCAGAGCATGCTTCAAATCCTACCAAAATAAAGTTGAGTTCTCCCTTTTTGAAAAATATTTGCATTTCATCTAAAAGGAAATGTTAGGGAAAATCAAATTGGCTGAGGAGAAGATTCGCGACAAAGGATAAAGCAGGCTCAAATACAGGTGGAAAAGGACAACGCAACAACGACAACACATCAGGAAAGCGCTTACCAACCAACTATCAGATTCAAAGGGTCCATAGCAAACAGGACACCTACAACAACCAGTAAAGCACATTTATTTCCTCAGTTATTGCTCTGCAGTTTTTTCCACATTAGTTGTGGCTCCTGCCAGAGTAGATGGATAAATTTATGTCCAGATATTTCCCTATGGGATATTTTGTAAACTTCTATAAATACTTGCAAGAGAGATGTATTATTGTTGGTTGGTGAATATCATTCTGGACTTGTGTTGTAAGTTTTTTGAGAACTCTTCAGGAATAAAATTTGTTGGAACTCTTTGTTGGTGAACTTACTAGTTGTGGGATCAATGGCAAAAGAATATATTGCAGAATTCTCGTGTTAATACATGAATCAATAAGTCTTCTTTACTCTTATTTTATTGTATTTGTGTCTTATTTATCATCTAAGTATCATGCTCTAAGTTATAGGAAAGAAGGATAACCCAGAATTTACTTTGTTGTACTCTGTGTTCAATTCCTGTAATTTTTTATGTTTTCCACATGACTAGCATAGGCAAGAATCCTTGATTTCTCTTGTCTCCCTGGTTCTTTCATTTTAAATATCATCAAGGAATTCTTAACTACTCCCTAATAATGTTTATACAATTTCCCTCTGTTAACATAATGAAATATTCTTGATTGCCTTTCATTTCTTGACTTCATTTCATCTTATTTCAGCTTCAAAGTGGTTTTGTGTTAAACTATCTTGCTCTGTAGTTTCCTTATTGCCAAGGAAACCATATCCAGAGGTTCATTTCCATTAGACTCCATCAACCCAATGGTCTGAACTTCCGTCAACTTACTGCCTTATTCTATTGAATGTCACCTTCCAAACACCAAACAAAACTTGTACCTAATAACTAGCCTAATATACAATCAAACAAATCTAAATCACAAAGAGGGAGCCCTCTCTCGTTACAGATTGGCTAGGATCTACAGCTGAAAGATTGGTTAGTGGTTACCTCGGCTGTATTCCCTCCTGGAGCCAGGGAACAACCTGAGTGATAACATCATTGCCGAATCCACTAGGGATTTCTGAATCAAGAAAAGGTTAGTTTCCCTGCTTTAAATATATTCAAGCAAAAATACTAAAAGAAAATTTAGAAACTAGCTCCAAAAGAGAAAACTCGTTACACCAGATCCAATCCAGATCCTAATCCCCCTGTTATCTTTGAAAATCCTAACCTAATCCCAAAAACTCTTAGGAGACAAGAAAGCTTACAAACTGTTGATTCAGACTTCGATATACTTCATCAAAACCTTACGCAATCTAAACTTTCTCCTGGAAGAGTCATTGTTCTTTCTATCAATAATATAGCCTCTCCAAGTTCTTCATCCACACCTCAAAGTATACTTTCTACTCCCCCATCCACCACCCATATTTTCACTCCTGTCCCGCTTGTTCCAACCCTCTTATTTCTTCCTGCTGCTCCATTCATCCCTGTAAATATGGCCAACTGTTATGCCCCTTTGCAGTTTCCTGCCAATCTAGGGGCTATGCCCCAAGATTATCAAAGCAAGATCACCCATTTTGTTGGTGCTAGTTCCTATACAACTCAACAGCACACCAAGAAGATGCAGGATTATTTTGAAAATTATGAAATTGATGATGATGATGTGAGAATGAAAATATTTGTCCAAAGCCTAATTGGTGATGTGAGGACCTGGTTTAGGACACTTGCTACAAAATCTATAGCCAACCCTGAGGCCCTATATCAAGCTTTTTTAAACAGATGGGAAAAGAAGAAAGACCCTCTACATATCTTGACAGAATATGACAATTTAAAAAGGGGCCCACAAGAAACCGTTCAAGACTATTGTGCAAGGTTCAATAATGTCTATAGTGCCATTCCTCAGAACCTTAGACCTCCTCCTGACTTAGCCTTGATCAAATTCCCTGATGGATTTGATTCAGACATGGCATATCAGCTGAGGGAAAGAGCCCCATTAAGCCTAGCAGACATACAGAATGTAGCTGTAGTGTAGAAGAAAACTTGATTTCCAAACGAAACCGGGCTAAAACTGAAAGAAGAACAACATTCAAAGAAGAACCTTCAACATTTGAGCAGAAACTAGATTCCATAATCAAAGGGATGGATAGATTGGGAGATAGGGTAGATACCATTGAGAGAAAATCATCTTGGGAGGGTCAAACAAGTAACACAACCAGGAATCCAAATTTTAGAAAAAATCAAAACCCTACTACTGGAAGGACTGACCCTGATTAGAACATTAGACCCCCATTTCAAGAGAATTATGCAGAGGCCTCAACCTCTAGTGAACCAACAGAGGACCCTCACATCAAATTAATGGGTTTAGATAGTGTCATGCGGAAAGAGTTATTTTTGATGACAAAACTAACCTCCCTAGGAGTCTAAGACTCTCTAGTGACAAACAAAACAAGTAAGAGCAATCCTTCTCTAAATATACATTATCCTATGAGAAACCAAGTGTTTTTCGATCTTACCTTAGGTCCAATGCTTGTTGTAGCAG